>CM077810.1:101788469-101975969 GCA_039764185.1 Tamarix austromongolica | reverse complement strand
ACCTTTCTACCATTTCCCGACCAACCAGCAGGTCTGCCATGGCAGACCCGCGTCGGCCTGCCACCGCCGGCCGGCGTGCCACCTGACTTGCCTCCCCCTGTCCCCTCTCTCGATACTCCCCTATTTTCAAGCCTATAAATACCCCCAAGGACCCAGCATCGGGCTTTTTCGAAACCACAGCCCAGAAGACCACCCTGCGCCACCCTTATTCCAAACAGCCACCCCGTCACCGCCGCCCATCGCTGCCGCTCGATCTACCCCCGAAACTCTTCCTTGCATCACCCTCCACCGACCTAGGCCTCCCTCACCCCTTGGTTTGCTCTGCACGCGCCACCCCGACCGTGCAAAGTGACCTTTCCGATCAACCCAGCTTCGAACCCCGCCGCCCTTCTCACTGCCGCCCACCGCTGTGCCGCCACTTCTAGCACCCCCTCTGCCTTTTAAAACCATCAAGGGAGCTTCCCCAACCTCCCTAGACCCTCTGTTTCCCCTGCCAACCTCTCCTTTTCCTTCCTCCCCCCTCCACCACTTCTCCACCTTCCTTCTCCCCGATCGCCGCCGCCGCCGCCGTGTGCCGTGCGCCGCCACCTGTGCCACCAGCACCCTAGGTGGCCCTCTAAACTCCCCCAACCCTTAAACCCTTGTTGTTCAATTGTTAATTATTTTTATTGGTATCATTAGTATTATTCTTAAGGTTATTATCATTATTATTATTATTATTATTATTATTATTATTATTACTATTAATTTTATTATTATTTAACCTGAATTTGAAATAATCATAACTATTATGACTATTAATATTAATGACCTATAACCTTAGTATTATTATTTCAACATCATCATCGTTATTACTTTTATTATTATTATTATTACTACCATTATTATTAGTATTATTATTCTCACTATCATCATTAGTAATATTGCTATTAGTAGTATTAGTATAATACTAAACTCACTAGCACTAATATTGTTACCATTATTATTAACATTGAAACTATTACCGTTAATAATAAATACTATTATATTTGCTTTAAATTATCGTAACTATTAAGACCTATTTTGATTAGTAGTAGCATGATTAGCTACCTTAAGAATGAAACCCTACTTTCTTTTACTTATAAAGGCATTATTAGTATTGATAGCCCTAATGGTAAGTTAAAGATAAGGGTAAGGTAGGAAGAATGGTGTTTTGGTCAGAGGGAAATTAACCTCTAGTTTTTCCCTCTTATAGGCGAATCAAGTCGAAACCCGGAGGAGGCGTAGGAACGTGCTCCAAGACCGGTGTCGTGTTAGGTAAGGACAAAGCTATGGCCTTGTGCTATGTGTGATGTGATGTGTTGATTGTTGTGTATACCATGCTAATGTGTATTATATGATTTATGGATAACTTGTCTCATGTGTAGCGCAGCTTGGAATTTGAGGTATGTCGTGTGTACTTTCTATGACATGAGCATGGCATGTTTTATGTGTGATATGTGTTGATACGACCCTCTAGGACATGCATGCTAGGGTTTTGGTACTATGAAATGGGACTAAAAGAATAATAAGATGGGGAATGGGAAGTGAGACCATTAAGGGGGATATGGGGTTGACCAAAGTGCCTCATAATCCATGAGAGAAGTTTTAAGTGAGAAGAATGTCCAAAGTAAACGAAAGTTGGGAACCATGCATGGGGGCCTTAAAATATGCATGCTGACTTGGGGCGTTTGCATGAGGTGACTAACTCTTGCATGGGGGTGTGTCTTACGTGAGAAAAGTTGAATTTGGGTGTAAATAAGAGAATGGGAGAGTTGTGGAGTGATTGGAGATTTGGGGTGAAAATAGTACGTAGGTTGGTACGAGGGTGCATAAGGGGCCTAACTAGGGCTTCGGTAAGAAAGTGAATACTTGGGGAGTACGAAAGTGCGGATGATTAAGGAGGGGTAGAGTATGGGTTAAGAGTGTGAATTCACTATACAAAAGGTGGGTATGGGTTTCCATATGAAAGGAGAGACTTTGGGATAAAGAGGAGAGATTACTTGTGGAAGAAGTAAGCTTCTAGGGTTTGAGGTGGCCAACTAGGGTTTTGTTGATCACATGTGAGGTTAAAGAGTAAAGTTAAGATGCCTTGTGTTTGACATGGTAAGCATGAGATGTGGGGGCAAGGAACAAATAATGGTGAGGTGAATAAGGAGAGGTTGGGCCACATAGGTCCAATGAGGGTTTCCAGGCTTATGGGAAAGAATGTCGGGTGTGATAAAGGGGGGCAAGAGTCTTAATATATGGGACAGGCCCGCTTGAAAAGAAACAGTAGAACATTGTGGACATGCATGTCAAAGGAGGAATGTGATTCAATAAGACACGGATAAGACATTAATCACGTAAAGCGAAAGACTGTTGAGCCGAACCTAGTCCGGTCCACCGGTAAGAATAGTGGTTAGAGGCGTTATGCCCTGTGTGTTTCGTTCCGATCCACCGGCTATAATAGTGGTCAGAGGCGTTCTGCCCTGTGTGTTTACTTCCGGTCCACCGGCTATAATAGTGGGGGGTTTTCGGCTCGACAGACCCAAGTAAATAAGTTAATCCATGGGAAAATACTAAGTACTTACAGCGAAACACCATGTGAGTCGGGGCCAGTCCGGTCCACTGATAAGAATAGTGGTCAGAGGCATTCTACCCTGTGTGTTTACTTCCAGTCCACCGGCTATAATAGTGGTCAGAGGCGTTCTAATCTGTGTGTTTACATCCGGTCCACCGGCTATAATAGTGGGGCCCCTGCACTCACATGGACTATTGAAGAATATGTGTGGAATGAACATATTATCAATGAGAATAAAGAATAAGTCACCGGAAAAGTATTCAGGCCTTATCTTGCGTGTTATCGCATGTTGTCTATATGATTGTGCTATGTGTGCTATGTGGTATGATTGTATGCTTGGCCTTAGCACACCTGCGCCCTTACTCAGTATTGGACCCGTACTGATACTACCTTGGTTGAATGGGTCCTGTGATGATCCACTGATGGTGGAGAGCAGACCTCCTATGCAGGTTTTTGATTGGTTACTAATTTGGGGTGGAAGGCTTGACTTGAGTGAGTAGGCGATCCAGATATTGGTCCCTTTGGATTTGTTTTATTTAGCTATATTTTGTACTACACTTCATGTTTTGAAACCATACTCTTAAGTTGTAATCCTGAACGATATTCTAACTGTTGTTGACTCGTGTTTTTGTGAATGATCTATGTTAACTATGGACCTATGTTTTGATGATTCTTACTTAACGATTATTCAGTTTAGCCTTAGCACTTAGTATCGGAACGGTAGGAGTGAACCGGTCTAGTACTAAGTGTGGTGGTAATACCCCTAAGTTTATGGTTTTAATTCTTTCGCTTCTGCTAAACCTTTTGATTCAAACGAAATTTTTCAGTAGTAAATTTGGGGGTGTTACAATGGGTGCCATGGGAGAGAAGAGATATTGGGTGAAAAAGAGATAGGTTACTTGTGGGAGAAGAAAGGTACTAGGGTTGAAGTGGCCAACTAGGGTTTTTCGGTCACAAGTGGAATGGAGGGGTAAAGTGATATGATTTGGGATTGGATCTAAATGAGATAAGGTATGGGGTGATAAACGAAGTAATGGTAGTGTAAGTAAGAGAGAGCTGGGCCACATCGGTCCAATTAGGGTTTTCTAGGGAAAACCCTAAAGGGTGATAGTAGGTGGAGTTGATGTCATGAGGTGTTGGGCCTAACCCACACCCGTAGGATTTGGGTTTATCAATGTGTGTAAGTGTAAGGGAAAATGGATGTCAGAGCATGATAGGGGGTGTAGGAGTCTCAAGATATGGGACAGGCCCCCTTGGGAGAATAGAAGTAGAAGGTAGTTGACATGCATGTCAAGGGTGAAAAGCTTTATCTAATAAGACACGAATAAGATATTAATCACTTTAAGAGTAAGATTGTTGAGCCGGGTCCAGACCGATCAACGAGTATAATAGTGGCCAGGTGCCGGGGTGCCCTGGAGACCGATCCACCGGCATATAATAGTAGTTAGGTGCGTTTTGCCCTATAAGTGACCGATCCATCAGCTATAATAGTAGGGGATCCCGAGCTCAACAAAAAAAAATTAAGTTACCAATGAATCATGGGAAAGATATTATATAATTATAGTGAAACACCATGAGAGTCGAGGCTAGACCGATCAACTGGCATAATAGTGGCCAGGAGCGTTCTGCCTTGGAGACCGATCCACCGGCAAAAATAGTAATTAGGTGCGTTTTGCCCTATAAGTGACCAATCCATTGGCTATAATAGTGGGGTTCCCGCACTCGCATGGATTGATAAAAATGATGGTGTGAAATGACTATAATTACTAGAGATCCAAAGAATAAGTCTAATTGGACTATAGCCGGCCTTCATTATCTATGTTACTGTATGTTGTCTATATAACCATGTCATGTATGTTATGTTATATGTTTTGTATGTTTAGCCTTAGCACATGGTTACCTTACTCAGTACGTAGCGTACTGATCACCCGTTTCATGGGTGTTGCTCATTCCCACGAGTAGAAGACCCATCTTAGCTTGTGCAGGTAGGGGATGACGTCTTCGATGCCTATGACACTTACAAGGCATTGGGTGGGGTTGAACATTGAGCCTAGACTTGACTTGGAGATCGAGAGCAAATCTGCCAGACTCTGTTTTCTTTTCTTTTTTTTATTGAACCATGTATCATTTTATTCTAGTTATGTGATATCGTACGGTGCTTTATGTTTTGAAAAACTCTAGTCACTTACTCTTAGGATTGTAATTCTAAGCCGCACTCTAACTTCTATATGATTTGTGTTTTTATTAATTACTTGTGTTTTTATTAATGACTTGTGCTTGGCGTTAACCTTTTTAGCCTTAGCACTTAGTACTGAAACGGTAAAAGTGAACCGATCTTATACTAAGTGTGGTAGTAATGCCCCCTAAATTTATGGTTTTATTATTTCACTTCCATTAAACCTTTTTAATTAAACAAAATTTTTCAATAGTAAATTTTGGAGGTGTTACAGCTTATGTGACTCTCCTTGATTGTGTCTTTTGGCCCATATGTCCTCATGTGACTTTCTGTTATGCTTAGTCCTATGTATCCATTATGGTGGGACAAATGTCCTTACATTACTTAAATGCATACTAGAGATGTATATAAGTTTTGCTTGCTTCTTCTCTATTATTGTCGAATGTTTTGTGATTCCCTCTTTTTACCTGGTATAACCCTTGTGGTATAATAGGTTGCACATTATATTCACCCTAGGTTGCTAGCTTGAAGCTACCATATATTGTTATCTATCAGCATGATATATTATGATATCATACATGTTTTGTATGAAGCATGCTTATGTATGATAATTAGGTCTTATTTACTACGTTGTTATATACTAATACCACACCTTTTCAATTGTTGAGTAGGTTCTCATGCTTGCTTATATGGGGATGAGAATACTGAGTCTCTAATCAACTAAATAAGCATTTCAATTTGGATCCTCAAGATCACATGTTCTATTTTGTTTTGCTCTTTTAGAGCTCTGTTATATCTTATTACTTTTATATTTATTTTTAGAGAGCTTTGGACTTGGATTAGATGATGGCTACACCTAACTCTTAGGATATAAGATCACTTTTTTAGCCTTACATCCCGTATATTTTAGGTATTGATCTTACCTCTCATATATTGGATGTGACGGTAATATCCTATATTTTTTTTATTTAGCTTCCACAAAATATCTTATAAAATAAAAAATTTTAGTTATAAAAAATGGTGGTGTTACATAAAATATTTAATAATGCATGTTTGAGTAAATCTAATTGTTGACTATCAAGCATGATCCTCGTCCACAAAATAAGAAAATATGGTTGTTTATCCCCTTTCGAATTCAATTTTTACATTTGTTTTGCATGCACTTGCATAATGTAAGAAACCAATTCACTTATTTTTGGCTATGAGCCATTGAAATGAGAACTCGTAACTTTCCATTACAAATAGTCCAAAGAGCATTGTGGTCCCCATGCAACAACTTTGTTTAGTATAATCTATCAAAAGGAACCTATGGAATTTATTTAGCAACAAATGCCTTATGAGTCCACCCCACGACACATGTAATAATTGAGCCAGATTCTAATATATTATTTAACTAATAGATAACACACATGTGCACACACGCACACACATAATTATTGAATCTATACATAACAATTAAGCCAATTTTTAATATACAACTCAACTAATACATAATATATAATAATTAAATTAAATTATAACTAAACAATTAATTTTTTTATTAAAATAAAATAAAATATTACAATCCAGACTAATAATCTCCAAATATATCTTAACATCTATTAAGCATGAACAAATCATACTTAAATTGACTTACCATATGAAGATAATAGAAAATAATTAAACTAATTAACAACAAGTAAAGTAAATTGCATTTAGATAAGTATCTTGAGACTTTGAACTTTCTACAGTAAACTTCTATCATGTTTTCTAGTCAATCAGTGGGCAAATCTACATTAAACAGTTAGCCATCTAATATAAACCCAAATACTAGAAAACACACAACTTTCATCGAGCATAGTTGGTTCTCATTTTTGTTATCATTTTATCCATGAACAACTCCTAGTTCTATGAGTTTTTTAGATAAGTCAACCTTACAAAATTCTTATAGAAATGACTCATTCCCACTCATGCAAGTGATATCCTAATTATTGTATCCTTAGATGCTCCACGTGAACTCATCAACATTTAAGTATCATTAAGAACAAAGATCACCCTTGTCCTTTTGTTTGTAAATTTACATCATAGAAATAGGTACCTCAAAATAAGTTCCTTATTGCAACATTAAGTCATCTATAATTTGATTATTCCATTAAACCTATATCTTAGGATCTATAGTTAGCTAGGTTAGATTGCCAACATGGCGACTTTAAATATCCGTTGATTTTTAAGCCTATTCCCCTCAATGACTTTTCTAATTATTCTCTTGTTAATGCCTTTGTAAGTAGATCTGCAACATTATCCTATAACTTCACATAGTCAATCAAGATGATTTCACTATAAATAATCTCCTAATGCTATTATGTTGAAGAGTATGTCTACAAATACCATTTTACAAATTAGTCTATGCCCTACAAATTATCGGTTGGCTACCACACTAAATACATAAATGAGACACAAATTTTTCTAACATGTAATATCTTCTAAGAAGTCAATGAGCCATTCAACTTTTTCCTCAACTTTATATAAAGCAATAACTTCATACTCCATTGTCAACCTTGAAATATATTTTTTTAATTTTTAAAATATTTCATCAATTCTGAGAGTGAAAACATATTGGGCCATCATGTCCTTTATTTTCATATATTTTGGCATTGTTATATAATTCGGATATTTGGACCCTTGTGTCCCATTGTATTTCACATTGAGTTAGTGTGTTCCCATTGTTCTTCATTTTATGATATAACATTTCTTAGATATCATTTATGATTTTATGCTACACCTTGCCGATTGTTTTTTTTATATTTGTTGTGCTTTGAATTAAAACTATAGCCTTAATTTTGATAAAAGAAAGGTGTTGATATCAATTTTATATCAAAAATGGCAATATCACCCAATTATTTATCTTTAAGGTATCACAATATTAGTTTCAAAAGTGATAAAAAAAAATATATCATAAAAATTAGGGTGTTACATGTACACTCTTGAGCTGCCACAATTACTACTTTGTACTATGCCTTTGTACTTGATAGATTTTATAGGTTGTAACTTACAACACTAAAGTATGTGTTATTAGTAGCTAAAGATATTGTAGTTTTAATATTCCATTTGTAGAAACCCTAATTATAAACTAGTAATTATATGTAATTAGTTATAATAATTATTTTAGGATGTTTTATATTAAATGTATTATATTTATATTATTATAGCATTATATATATATAATTAGGTTAAAACCTAAATAGAATTTGGGTTATTAGTTTTAATTGTAGTTGGGATCCCGACCCATATCCATTTTACCAAAGAATTTTAATTATGCCAATAAAATATTTTTTCGATTAAACTTGCTCTATCTAGAATCCCCACCCTATTATGATTTGATTTTTTTCCCTACGTATCCCACTTCCCTTGGCACATTTTTCTCCTTCACACCATAATCTCCTTCACGTCTCCTCTACCCCATTTCTCTTTGTGCATATCTATTTTCTCTATTTTCATGCCATCATCCATTTAAGCTACCCCTCCTCTTGTTTTGATGCCATGATTCAACTTCACTAACCACCTTATTTCCTCTTCTTCTTCTTCCTTCTCCATGTTCCTGTTTCACATTTGAACCAACACCACCCACCACCATTAACCATCATCACAACACCTCACCCCCCAACAACCACCAAGCACCACCTCCCCATCAACTCCCCTTGTCGTCGCCCAACCATCACCACCTTAATCCATCTCTTTTCTTTCCCCCATCGTGCTCTATTTCAATTTTTTGAGGTACATAGTTGTGCACCCCCCGTATGCCCCCATCATGCCTCTCTCGCATGGCACACACACAATCCTCATATAACCCATTTGCTTCTATTCTTGTTTTCTCCTTGCACGCCTATGCTTCCTACGCACAACCCGTTTAATTCTCTCCTCATTTTTTCCTTGCACATTTGTGCACCTCGCACACAACCTATGCATGCTTATTCTCCTTAACTCATGCATGAGTTATATGCAAGATTGTGCCTTCAATTTTTCCTTTACACGACCATGCTCATCCCGTGTGATCTTCACCTAGCCTTCCTTGCATGAATCCTACCGTTATCCTCCCTTCCTCATGAGTGCCAACCTTTTGCCTTGGTGAAGTGGTAACTTCACACAACTTAGTATGCTTGATAGTTGTAAATTAGCAGATTATTTTGGATTAAATTGCTAATGTGTTTGGTTGTTTTGATGTAAGGGGTTCAAAGAGATTGAGTGGAGACTAGTTAGGTGAATCTTTTTTATTTCTTTTGCTTGGATAAGAAGTAACCGTACCCTTATACTAAAATATGAAATCATGTGGTGACTCATAAAGGTCGTTATGTTGCTTAAGGTATACTTTATGCATGATTTTTTGAAGGGGCATACGTATACTCTATATGCTAAAATTTTTACAATAGTATGCAAGTATCATAAATTGGTGTGAATGTGAAAGTATGATATTAAATAATTAACATGTGTTTAACTTATTATTTAATACAAGATATACACATGTGATGTATATAAAAGGTTAACATTTGCCTGCCTATGTTTTCATTAGGGTATGTGACCTTATCAAATTGTACATCAATATTATGTTAAGTATTATGAAACATGTTATAATTATTACCTTAAATGTGGGATCGTGCTATAAACATATACATATATGTTGCATAGAATATTTAATACGTTAGAAACACATGATTCGGATTTGTAAACATAAGTTGTTAAATGTTTGCATATAGAAAATATAGCTAATTGTTAACTTTTAGAAATTACCTACATGCTAAAATATGATAAAATATTATCTTTTATCCTTTTCATAATAGATTCTCATAACAATAATTTTTGGTATGAAATTGAATAATAATGGCGAAATTAAGGTTTTGATGGCATTATGGTCATTTTTAACCTAATGCACCTAATGTGAATAATCGAACATAAGATGTCCTTAGACTTTTGATAGGTTGACCTTAGTAGTGAGTGTGGCTTTAACATATACCAATGACCTTAAGTTTTACTCTAATAATAAAAAACAAAGAAAAAAATGGGAATATTAGTACATAAAATTTTAAAAATGGTTGCTCTCTAGGTTTAGCTACCTTAGGGATAAGATAAGAGTTCTCGATTTACTTAGTTCATAGTTTTGTTGTTGTGCTCTAGCAAGACCCTGGTATACTCTATAAGTGACCTATAATACCTATAAAGGGTATCAATACTTAAGTATTAGGTGTCCTAAGTTTGGAGGATATTATGTCATCTTGTGCACCAATATGGCCAAAGTATTGCTATGCTTCTAAGTTGGATAGTTGGGAGGATACCATGATACCTTATGTGCCAGTATGACTAATGTAATTTTATATCTCTAAACTATTATTGTATCCCCCTCAGGTAATTAAAAATAAAAGTAACTATTGTATACTAATATAAATGGATTGTTCTGGGTTATTGATTCGGTAGCTGCCGTAATGCACTATCTTCGAGTAGGGGTTGAGAGTTAGGACTATATAGTATTTTCCCCAACATCTTTTGATATGAATATTACTTGGACTCTCATGTCCTTTACTATTTTTCCTTTTGTTATATTGTAACTCATTTGTTTGATCCTTTTGTGTTTATCAAGATAAGGTTAATTTGTAATAAAATAGCTATTTTATTCTTATGTTGTAAATATTAATTTAAGTAAAGTAATATTTTAGCCTTAACACTTAGTATAAAAATGAGGATGTTAGACTTATATTAAGTGTGGCAGTAACACCGATTATTTTTGTAATTAATGCTTATGCAAATGAACATTTTAAGTAGTTAAATTAGGAGTGTTAATTCTTAGTCCTATTGTTAATAGGTTTCTATTCATTAAATGATGAGTGTCATGGTCACCGGCATAATCAACATCACAATATCCTATGACTTCACATGGTGCACCTTTCTTGTATAATGTACCATAATCAAGTGTACTCTTAATATACCTCAAAATTCAACATTTCACTTCTAGATGTAATTTTTTAGGGTATTCATAAATCAGCTTACTACTCTACTTCCATGTGATACGTCACGTTGTGTCATAGTTACGTATATTAGACTATAATTTCCCAAATTTTTATAAAACCTATATTTTAATAAATAACCTTTATTTGAAATAATATTTGCTTTTAAAATTATTTATTTTAATTATTTTATGAATTTTAGAGTATGTAAATTTGGATAAGAGTATTTAATAAATTAAAAGTAAATATTTTGCTATTTATCATATTATTTTATTTAAATGAATTTCCAAATTAGTGTTTTACTATAATTACCCCTTTTTAAGCCATATATTTAATTATATTAAATTAAATTATTAAATAAACTTATTATCAAAAATATTACATCCTATTATTTTATAAGTTAATTATTTTAAAATTTTCCATTTTTCCCACTTTCCTTTTCCTACTTTTTCTTTTCTTTCTCCCTTCCCCTATTTCTTTTTTTCCTCCCTGCTTCCCCCCCCTTTGCATGCTGGGCCACAGGCCCGATTCTCCTTCCTTCTCCTCCTCGCGCCCGCCCAGCACAGCCTCCGCCTCCTTTCTTTTTTTTTCCCTGACCGACCGGTTCAGCCTTATTTCCCTTCCCTTCGACCGGCCGGCTTCTCCCTTCATCTTCTTCCTTTCTCACCGCCCCCATGCCCGACAACCTGCGCATGCCCAACCACCTGCCACCGCACCTGCCTCTCTACTGCTTCCTCTCCCTTTCCCGTCATTTTCTTTCCCATTTCGAGCTAAACCGGCTCTTGGACCACACCCCGCGTGCCCCTGTTTCTTTCCCTCTTCTCCCCTTCCTTCTCCCTGCCACCCAACCAGCCCTGCCACCACGTTGCAGCACCGATCGGCCGCCTGCTCCCCCTGCCTCACCCTCTTCTTTTTCTTACCCTCACCAGCCCTTCATTCCCACATTTTCGAGCCTATTCTCCATCCCCGAGCTCCCTCTTATCTCCTTCCTTCTCCCTCCATTTTTCCCCATTTTTCTTATCACCGCCACCCGCGGCCGCTCGAACCACCAAGCCCAACCCCTACGCTGCCTCCTGCCACCACTCCCTACCTCCCTGCATCATCACGCCGCCCCTTGAGCCCTACACTTCCTCCCTTCTCCACTCCTTTTCTTTTTCTCCCCAGTTTTCCCCCTTACCACCGAGCTACCTGCAACCGCCATTTTTGCCGCCGTCCGTCCACCTCTGCCGCCAACCAACCCACCGTTCGACACCCTGCAACCCCCTGTACAACCGCCATGCCATAGTGGGCCGAAAACAACCCTTGCACCGCTCCATTTTTCCCTCTCCTTTTCCTTCCTTCACAACTCCTCCCCTCGACCCTTCTCCGCAGCCAACTTCGCCGCCTTGCCGCCGCCGTCTCCTCCGCCCTATGCCGCCGTGAAACCACCCGTAGCCTCCACCTACACCCCCTCTTCACTTCTGCACCATTCCCCTGCCTTAGAACCTCCCCTAACCACCTTCTTTTCTAGCCTAAAGACCCTAACCCGAAAATGATAAATCTTGCTTCCTTCACCCCTCTTCGAGCCTTTTCCCCTCTCTTTTTTGCATGAAACTCACGCTGCTCATGCAGCGTGAGCTCCCCTTTATTTTGAAAATTATTTGGCTAATTTTTAAGGTATAATGGTATTTTATGTTAAGTGTTTTATTAATCAAAATTTATAAAGTTTTATGCTTGGATTCTTATTTCTAACATAATTATGATGGATATTATTTTTAGGTGTTGAGTTGCTAATTATGCTTGGTAAGATTTGATATTTTGCGGGATTAAGGTAACCGTTAATCCTCCCTTAAATATATGGAAAAACGTATGCTAGCTCATTAGG
Organism: Tamarix austromongolica; assembly: GCA_039764185.1. Lineage (NCBI taxonomy): Eukaryota > Viridiplantae > Streptophyta > Magnoliopsida > Caryophyllales > Tamaricaceae > Tamarix > Tamarix austromongolica. The sequence goes on along the minus strand of CM077810.1, from coordinate 101,963,376 downwards.
AGTTTAGTATGATTTTATGCATGTTTTGTGTGCTTAGCATGATATATATATGGTTTCTTATATTGTTGAGTGAAAAGGAAAAGCATGCTAACTTTTGTGCCATATGTAGGTATGTTAATTAAGGAAGGAGTTTGATTGTTGATGGGAATGCTAAATGTTGGTATATGATGTAATATGTTGCTAATGCATGAATAATATTATTATTTAAGGGCATTTTAGTAATTTTACTTATGAAGTATGTGACCTAATGTAGGTAGTTGCTAATGAGTATTATGTTGAATAATGACATGTCGGTGGACTTAGAGGATAAGAATGAAGCACTAATATCATTATTTTATGTAGTATTAGTAAATTCATAAAAATGGTGAATAAAGGGGTTGAGTGGAAATTTCATAAGTGAAAAAGGACATTTTGGTAATTTTGTAAACAAAAGGGTATTTTGGTAATTTCAAAGGGAAGGGGTGAGATGATAATTTTATAAGTAAAAAGGATAAAATTGTAATTTGTGAGAAAGAAGGGTATGATGGTAATTTTTGAGATAAAAGAATAATATGGTAATTTTATGATTAAATGGCCAAATGATAATTTTATAAGTAAAGGGGTATTATAGTAATTTTTGGGAGAAAAGGGTAAAGCGGTAATTTTGGAGTCAAGGGGCAATATGGTAATTTTATAAGTAAGTGGTAAGAATGGTAATTTTGGAAGTAGGAGTAAAATAGTAATTTTGGATGAAGGAGGGCATTATGGTAATTTTGTAAGTAAAAGGATTAATATGGTAATTTTGGAGGTAGAGGGGCAAAATAGTCATTTCATAAATAAATGGTAATATGGTAATTGTATAAGTGAATGGCGAAAAGGTAATTTACAAGTAAGGAAAGATAAAAATGGTAATTTTTGGATATAAAAGGGTGAAATAGTAATTTGTAAAGTAAAAGGAGTATTATGGTAATTTACAAGCAAAAGGGTAATATAGTAAAATTGGATGTAAGGGGTAAAATGGTAATTTTGTTAATAAAAGGATATCATGGTAAACTTGGGAGTAAGGGGTAACTTGGTAAGTATGATAACGACAAAAGATAATTTAGTAATTAAATTATGATTGTAGAAGGGCAATTGGATAAGTATGATACTATAGAAGGGTAATTTGGTAAATTAACCAATTAAAGGGCATTATGGTAATTTTAATAATGGAGAAGGGTAATATAGTAATTATAATTATGAAGAATGGTAAATTAATATTGGTAATTATGAAGAAGGGTAATCTGGGACTTATGATAATTAAAAAGGGTAAAATGACAATTAAAATAATTGAGAGGGGTAAAATGGTAATTATGATAAAGGAGAAGGGCAATTTGGTAATTTATCCAACTAAAGGGGCAATTTGGTAATTTAGCCGATTAAAGGGTAAAGTGATAATTACTTAACCAACTAAAGGGGCAAAATAGTAATCATGATAATGAAGGAGGGTAATTTAGTAATTTATCCAACTCAAGGGCAATTTGTAATTTTAACAAAGGAGAAGGGCGACTTGGTAATATAACCAACCAAAGGGGAAATATGATAAGTGTAGTAATTATGAGGGGTGAATGATGATTTAAAAAGTGTAGGGGATAATTTGGTAATCTAAATTGGACAAGGGGTAATCTGGTAATTATGTAACCTAAAGGGTAATATGGTAATTTGACGAGTAAGGAATAGATACTTAACAATTATATAAGTAAAGGGCAAATGAGTAATTTGTACCTAACATGTCTTTGAGATTGTAGAACATTAATATGATTAAATAATGCTAATTAGCCAAGTAAGAGTGTTTGATAATTAGTATGGCCTTAATGATTTTTCTGTGATATCCTGGATAATCATCTGAATAAGAAACGATTAATGATATCAGAACGATTGAAAGTAAATAAATATCAGATTATCATGATTTTCGTGATCACCTTAATTAAGACACTATTACTTAAAATGAAAGACCTCGAGATCGGGAATGGTGACTCCTTAGGGGTCGCTACCCTAAAGACGTGGTTTAGTCCACGATTATTCTGGTATTTGCTGGTGTGCCTTTGTACCCCAGCCAGGCCCTATATCTTACTCTTTCTAGCTCTACGAACCTATTTAGGGGGTATGCATACTTATGGATTAGGTGTCCTTGTCGGTAGGGTACTGAGTTAGCTTTATGCACCAGTATGACCAGGGTACCTTTGCGTCCTTGGGTTCGTGGTTGAAGGGTACTGAGTAGCTTATATGCACCGGTACGACCGGTATACCTTTGTGTCCCGGGTTATCGATCTCCCGTTCGAGGCAAATAAATATGGTTGATGTGCTGATTAAAGAAAGGAAAGATACTATAATTGAAAGTGGAATATTAATGAGCCGGGCCCAGATGATTATGATATTGAGTACCGGTCCACCGGTTATAATAGTGGCCAGGAGCGTTGTGCCCTGGATGATGATTCTTTATATATATCCCGGTCCACCGGTTATAATAGTAGCCAGGAGTGTTGTGCCCTAGATGATAAGTTATATGTATTCCGGTCCACCGGCAATAATAGTGGGGGTCCCGAGCTCAATAAAATCAATTATGTATGTGAATAAGATTATGGAAAAATACTAATCACTTATAGTGGAACACCATGTGAGTCGGGGCCAAACCGGTCCACCGGCAAATAATAGTGGTCAGGTGCGTTCTGCCCTGTGTGTTTATCTTCCGGTCCACCGGCAATAATAGTGGTCAAAGGCGTTCTGCCCTGAGTGTATATTTTCCGGTCCACCGGCTATAATAGTGGGGTTCTTACACTCACATGGATATAAAACATGATACTGATTGAATGGTGACGGAATAATGGCTTAAGGCCCAAATGTATTGATCTTATACTATGACATGGCTTAAGGCCCAAAGTATCGATCGTAACTTATAAGTTATTATGCATGTTATTGTTATGTATGCACCTCTCATTACTTGTGTGTGTAGTTTGCATTATGTGCCGTATGCGGGCCTGTCTTTAAGTGTGGTATTAAAGGGTTACTCAGTACCGTAGTACTGAAGGGATTCCCTTTATGGGGCCCCTGCCTATTCAATGGGCAGTGCCCTTGCAGGTATTTTCAGGTGCTACTCATGTGGGCTGCGGGAACGAGAGTAAGGAGTTATCCGGTATTGTTAGGGTTTTCTCTTCCTCTTTAAATTCCTGGTTTTAATGTTATGTGTTACTGTAACCACCATTGGTGGATTTTATTCTTGTAAATGATTTGATGCGCTACTCTAATTTATGTACGTTGAACTTCTTTCAAATTGTATTTCATTTTTCTTAGCCTTAGCACTTGGTACTGGAACGGTATGAGTGAACCGGTCTGGTACTAAGTGTGGCGGTAATACTCCCAAAGTTCACGTTTTATTAATTTGCTTCCGCTAATTTCCTTTAATTAACGAAATTTTTCAGTAGTGAATTTTGGGGGTGTTACATAGACTGCCTACTCACTATTTGTATATAGTGCATCTTCTAAATCTTTTCCTTTTGTTGAACAAAGTTTAGCATAACCTCCATTAGCATAGAAATTAGTTTACAATTCAACATGTCATATCTCCCTAGTAGTTCTTGAGCATACTTTTGGTGGCACATAAATAATCCTCTTTAGTTTTGTCAACTTCAAGTCCTCGAAAATATTTTAGCTCCCTAAGTTCCTTTATTTGAAATTATATAGACAAATTTTCTCTTGTTCGTCAAATCTGTTTAAAGAAACCCTGGAAGGGTGAATAGGTTTTATGAAATAGATAATGGTAAATTAATTTTTTTAAGAAAATAGCAAAGAAATTTCTAAATAATAGACATGCTATTTATAGTAGCTCAATAACACCCAAAAGGGTTTTTCTCCATTTACAACCAACATATTTTACCTCATGGATTTAAATAATTCTTTTATTATGTGTGTATGGTGATCACTATTCTAGATTTATGAGCCTACAATTTCAATGACATCTTAAGTGATTATTTACACCTAACCCTAGTTATCTTCTTTTAGATTCATGAGCCTACAAACTCAATGACCTATCTCAAAAATGCTAGATGATCACAATATTTAAATAATGAGTTTTGAAAGAGTGTTGGTGATTACGATGAATTTCTCACAATTTACAACATAGAATTTTGAGAATGGTTATGAGAAAGTAACCTAAATAGTGTATTACAAATACAAAAGTGATAAACAACTAGCTTTAATCATAGGACAATGAGCACTTTAGAATTTCTCAACAAGAGAGAGAGAGAGAGAGAGAGAATAGTTGATTTGTAATTAATAAGCTTGATAAATTATGTTTTCAAAGTTTGAAATAACCTCTCTTTTTTTTTCCTAAAGGATATGGCCATTGGTTATGCATTTAATGCATGACAGGCAGTCCAACAAATCTACTTCTTAGTGAAATACACCCACCAATTGATTAGTGCCTAACTTTGTCTAGGAAAAAAAAAATATTACTTATGAAATTGCCAAACTAGCTATTGGCACATCTAGTTTATTGGTTTAACCAGTTAAGGAAATTTAGGCTAAGAATTTTGATTAAATCTAGAGAGTATAAGAAAGTGAACAATGTCCAATCAACTAGTACTAAAAGGCTTAATTAACTAGTACCAACCAAAATTCCTTACAAATGTAAAATAAAAGAGCGAAATGCATATATAAAAAACTAATTGCGGAATGCGTATTCCACTTCGAGCAGCCCCTGGCACAGGGATCAAGTCGCCTCTTTGTGCTTCTATCTCAATGTTTATTTAGTACGAGGATAATGAGGATAAAAAAATGATCTCCATATTTTACATTTATTAGAAATTAAAATTTGTTTAGATGAATATTTATTTTAGATTTTAATTTTATATAAAATATATATTTTATTATTAAATTCTTGATATAAAAAAACATAAAATATGAGAAAACCAAACAAGCCCAATCTCAAATTTCGCCATCCCAGAGTTCCTCGAGGCTTTTGTAAGGACTACAGGTTTCATGCACCGCGAAATCGACACGCAAGAGCCTTTGCTGCAACCGCATATATATTGAAAGGATTTAGATGACAATAGCATAATGTAAGCACATGAGTAGTGTTACCTGATGAGCCATCCATTTCATATGGAATAAATATATACCTTATTTCGGGCCCATGGTTGATTACCTGGTGGATAGTGGAAAACTTTGAGAAAAGCTCAGAAGGAATCGACCAGTCAAAAATACTGAAATTCTCTTTGATCCTTGATTCATGCACACTCTTTGGGAGCACACTATGGCCACTCTGAATGCCCCATCGAAGCGCTACTTGTGCTGGAGTCTTGTTAAGCTTCTCAGCAATCTCGGACAATACTGGCTCCTTCAATATTTCCCCTTTAATCCAAGACCCTGGAGACCCCAAAGGAGAGTATGCCTGCAAAAAGTCATACACGTACACAACTGCCCCAATCAGCACAGTAATTTCAGTACGCAGAATTGAAGGCCGAAAAAAGATCAGTACCGAGAGATGAACGCCAATGGAGTTGCATAAGTTGTGGAGGGCAGGCTGTTGCCAGACAGGATGGCACTCTACTTGGTTGACAGCAGGTGGAACTTTAGCATATTTGAGTAGGTCCTCAAGCTTCTTGGTTGAGAAATTGCTGACACCAATGGCTCTTGCCTGACCCGATGCATACAGTCCTTCCATAGCTGCCCATGTTTCTGGAAGACATAAGGGAGCCATGACTGAAGGGTCCCAACCACGAGACCCAGGCTTTGTTTGAAATGGCCAATGTATCTACGACAAATAAATTTAAATAAATAATGAACGTTTTTTCCTGCTTCTAACAAGGTATCTACGTTAGATTGAAAATTAGTGACAGAAACAAACGCATACAAGATAGAGATCAATGTAGTCAAGCTGAAGATCTCTAAGTGTCCTGCTCAATGCTTTTGAGACATCATCTGGGGCATGATCACTGGTCCTGAAAAATATTTTTCAATCACAAATACCACAAGTTAATTAGTGAACTAGAACAATAAATGCCATCCAGCTGGCACGATTTACATGTCCTCGGCAGGGTCAAAAACTTTGAACTTGAGCAAGATTCAATGAATTTTCATAACTTTGAAATTCAAAAAATTACCAAAGTTTAGATGTGATCCAAAGTTCTTCGCGCTTCACTACTCCTGTGGTGAATAGTTCTCTAAGGGCAGTGCCAACCTGAAATACATACATATATACTAAAGCTTTGAGGCACCTGCATTGTTGGCGCTACGTGCAATTAATGGAATTATTATCATCATTGAATGATAAAAACTTACCTCATGCTCATTGTCATAAACTTTAGCACAGTCAATGTGTCTGTATCCTGCCTGTTGATGTTGATACAAACAAAAATTAAACCAAGACTCAATTCAAACCATGTACATCATCATATTGCGGGAGTGATCATTTCTGCAGCATATATATAAAAATTTGGACTCAATTGTTGATATGATTGGGTGGGGGCGAGAATGACCTTGACAGCATTGATGACAGCTTGACAAACTTCGCCAGGAGGAGCTTTCCAAGTACCTAACCCAATTGCTGGTATCTTAGCACCCGTATTCAACTCGAAATGTGTTTCAGTTTGTCCAGTCATATTACCTCTTCAGAAGTCATAACACAGAAGAGTATTATCTTAGCGATATCTTTGAACATCGGAAATCTGAAATTTTTACAAATAAATGGGGACAGCGAGAAGGGAGGGAAAAGTGGCAGCAATACCAACAAATTGGATTGTTGTTGAATCAGATAATTAGGTCACGAACAAGGTCAAACTGCGATAATAATAACTTTAACTCAACAGCATCAAACCGAGAATAGAATAAAAAATTAGAATTAGAGAATGCGTTCCGATTATTATCCGAGAAATAACGGAGGCAGGGATCAATTTAGAAAGAGAGAAATTGATGAAGTGGGTTGCAGGCTAAAAAGTTTCACCTGATCAAATGCGCAGTTGGCGATCAATGATTTCCGATATGAAATTTTCAGTTACGGCAGTCACGAGTGTCAAATACGCCCAAACACGTTGAATCTCGTCACAAACACCAGGCTGTTCGATTGCTCTGGATCTGATTTATAAGCTGCCTATGTTTTGTTTCATTTGCTGATCGTATGCTACGAGATAATATGAAAATTGAGAATCTAGGCGCATTTATTCCTGTCCACGTTGTGACTTGCAAGTCTATATAGAAAATACGTGCGGCTAAGATTTACTATCAAAGCTCACAATCTCTGATCCCAATTTTGTTGACGATAATGGAGAAGGAGAAGAGGGAGAAAGAAGGGACCGGGATATTTTAACTTGAACCGATCTTTGTCTGAAACTTAATAATAGTAACCCATACGCATGCGTTACCAGTTTGCCAATGCTTTCCAGGATTACAAAATTAAAGTCCGTTATACACTAATATCTAGGGAAGGAGAGGGTATATACATCGATTGGGCCATAAATTTCTAGCTTCAACTTATCTGCATCGCCAATGGAGAATCCAATTTGAACATAACTCAGGTTTTATGCCACTATTTTCACTGAAAGAGGCATGAGTAGCGAACGAGAGAAGTTGTCTACGATAACATAGAAAAACTCCTTAATAACATGGCATGTGAACTATTCAACACAACTTGCATGTTAGTAAGCAATAGGGAAATGCGTACGTTAAGAGAAGGTGATCAAGAATCACACTATTTTATGCATGTTGGTTTCAACCTTTTACACTTTATCCGTCCAAGTTTTATTTCAAGTCTGGAAAAAGATAATCTCAGATCACTTCTGGATTCAATTTTTATGATACTTATGGAGAAATTTTGCACACCACAACCAAAGCGGCTGAATGAGTGAACGGCCTCACCCAATGTCAAAGCAGCTTCCTAAAAATCAAAATATCTTCTTGACAACTACATGTGCAGCACAATCTAGAAATGACAAAGCAATTATGAAGTAATCCAACACTACAATTGCTGGCAGCATTTATTCATTTTTTAAACAACTAAAAACAGACTGCTTAGACTTCACCATCCCAGAGATCCTCCAGTGACTTGTATGCACCATCAGTTTCAGAAGCAAATGCAGTGCCTTTGAGTAGCCGTGCCTGCAAGATCAGAGAAACCACAATGTTATGAATGTACAAGATATACCCCATGACAACGAACGCATGTCGGAAGTATTAACACTAATTACATGACATCCAACTAGGCCTTTCAGTAGTCCCCCCATTCCCACATTACAGGGTCACAGTGCAAAAGCAGAGACTCGGCCAATAGAAAAGATAGACCACGCAAGCATATTGAATTGGAGAGTTTAAAAAGATTAAACTGACACAGATGTCATTTTATCACACAAAAATTCAGTAGTATGGCTTAATGGAAAAAGACAACCAGTGGGAACAATTTAAGGTTATGAGATGGTAATAAAGATATCATTTCCGACCTGCTCTATCTCAGAGAAACCAGCCATCAAATCCTCTGGAATAGACCAATCAAAGACGTCAAAGTTGCTTTTGATCCTTGCTTCATTTGTACTCTTCGGGAGCACACTGTGACCCATTTGTAGGCCCCAACGGAGAGCAACCTGTGCAGGAGTCTTCCCCAATTTCTCAGCCACTGAAGTGAGCACAGGATGCTTCAGAACATCGCTTTTCAGATTGCCAGGAGAACCTAATGGCGAGTATGCCTGGAAAGATGACAAAGATCAATGGGAACACAAGTCAACTGAAAATGCAAAAAGACTGAATATTTAAGTACATAGACAACTGACAGGAAATAGAGAAACTGAGACCACTTGGTGGCTAACTTTAAAGATCAGTGAACTAAAAAATGGCAGAGAGCACTCACAGATAAGTGGACACCCTTGGCTTTACAACATTCACCTAGCTTCGACTGCTGCCATGAAGGATGGCACTCAACTTGGTTGACAGCAGGTGGAACACGAGCAATCTCTAACAAATGTTCCAGCTTCTTAGTGGCAAAGTTGCTGACACCAATGGCTTTAGCTTTCCCAGAATCATAGAGTGCCTCCATAGCCTTCCACGTGCTAGGGATGTCAGGTGCAAAGAAATTTTCAGGCTTAAATCCAACAGCTCCCTTCTTCATTCGTACTGGCCAGTGAATCTATAAATATGGAATTACATCAGAAACCAATTGTTTCTTGAGAGATGGGTTGATAAGTCAGATGACCATTAGTTTATATATATGTATATACATATATATATATATACATATATTCAAGCATAACTTCCCTTTTGTGAGTTTTACTTCTATGTTTTCCCAAAAATTACACATTTATGTGCAAGGAACAACCACTTGGCTTCACTATCATAAGATCTTCACTTTAGCTAGGCTTAACACATTTCAGCTTCTGAAACTGTCACCAGATTCAGACAAAGAAAACAAATGCAGGGAGGTCCATTTCTGTTCCTCTTGATTAACTGTATCTTCAATATTATGATTCATGCATGCTTTTCTAAGTTTCTTTATCCTATGGGGACCATGCACTTTCTTTGAGTCTTGTCATGATCAAAACAACATAAAACAAGTTTAGGTAATGCATACAAGATACAGATCGACATAGTCAAGCTGCAAATCCTGCAACGTTGCGTCCAATGCTACTGGCACATCTTTGGGGTCATGATCGGTACACCTGCAGACCAACCACTATGAGTTTGAGGAGAAGAGAAGGAAAAAAGAAACAAAGATGGTTTTGCACTGTGACTTAAAGTATGGTTTGTGAAAAATCCTTCTATGCATGGGTAGTATGGAGATGTAAAAATAAAACAATTAAAGAGTTAGAAAGGAAAAGAAAAGAAAATAAACTATCAACTAAACTAGCCATAAGGGTTGAGTAATTGGAGGAAGGGGAAGAATCAAGGCTGCGCTCCATGAGTATGGCAGAGAAGGATGGTCAGGTCTGAATTTTTCCAGTTCACAAAAGATTTACCAAAAAGACTTCATTTGGCTTGTAAACTCCAATAAAACTATTGAACATAGACCTTGAAAACATAAAAACAAGAAGAAGAAAAACAGTGAAATAGTATCATACCACAACTTGGATGTGATGAACAAATCTTCACGTTTCACCACACCTTCTCCCATCAGATTTTTCAGTACTACACCAATCTGCATGAAATAGAAGGTGAAACAATGAATTAGAGAAATTGTGCTAGTCCAGAATATTAAGAAAATAAAACTCCAACAGAAATCTTCCAAGTCCGGTGTAAATAACCTCTTTTTCATTCCCATAAATACGTGCACAGTCAATATGACGATAACCAACCTACAGTGGCAATGAAACATCCCGTCAATAATATTAGATACTGCATAACAGGTTGTAAATCATGGAATAAAATATCGTTTGATACACCGAAATAACCCCGATACGTATCGGATTTTTGACTTGCCAATACGCGAAATGTCCAATACGTTGTGTAGAAATAAAATCACACACATATTGACCTATAGGATACATTTTGACCGATATATTCTGATATTTAGTGATATTTTATTCAATTTAATGATATATGCTGATATTTGTTGTGGAAAAATAAATAGAAACTCATACCGCAACATACAAAATTTCATTTGCGACACTATGATACTACAACACCGTGATAGCGACCATGGTTTGATTGCTTGGTGTAAATATAGAAAATACAACTCCATTCAAGATCGGGGTTCTACCACTTTTTAATAGGGTTATCAGCGAACAAAGCAGGCTCGCAAGCATTCTCGGCTCGACTGGTTTATTTAGTTAAACGAGCCAAACTTGAGCATGAAAAATTTAGGCTTGACTCGTTATAGGGCAAAAGCTCACAAGCTCAACTTGTTTACCGCAAAAGCTCGTGAGCCGGTTCGGTTCTACTCATTAAAAGCTCGGCTTGTTGTTCAAACCTTATTTTTAGGCTTGTTTAATAAACGATCTAAGCCTAAGCCCATCCTAGATCGGTTCATTTACAACCCTACTTTTTAAAGCCTAAATTGAAACGTGTGAGCAAAGAATAGAAAATTGATCTGTCAAATCTGGTCAACTCAAAAGAACTTGATAGCTGATACTACATTTTTAGAATGAAACAGGGACAGCAAGCAAAGGAAAGTACAAATATAACAGAAATAAGAAAAATTGACTGGTCCACCCAAGTGGAAATAGTTCTTTTATTTTTTATTTATTTTTATTTTTTTCAGTTACACACCATGCAGTTGCTATTGCCAAAATTTAGGTTAATGTTCATCAAAAACAATCTGGATACAGGAAGAGAAGCATTTTCTAGAAGCCAACCAAGCTATCTTTCTTTTCAATCCACAGAACGAAGCAGAAATTTGACCCAAAACACCAGAATTTATTTTCACATCCCTAGTACAGCCAAGTAAATTTCTCAGAAATGTGATTCAAGGAACTCAATGATATTTCACCTTGTGATGGAATTAAGTAATACAGTAATAGCCAAACAAGAAAAGCTAATCTCACTACTCAGCATGGGACCAGTAAACAAGATCCAAATTGAGGGATGTACTAGTTATGAAGAAATAAAATCCAACTTCTCAGTTTTCTATAATATAAGGATTGCCGATCATATAATAAACAAACATCTAATCAAGCTCCGCCAAATGGTCATCCAAAAGGTTCATAGTACTTATTCCCTTTTCTAAGAGCATAGAATACAAGACTTCACTAACCAGGTCAAAGAACCAACGATTTTAAAAGCTTAAACTTTTGATATATAATTTATGATATGCTCCACCAGGATCTGTTCACTCTTCTACAGCTGGAGGACTACAAGCTACCGGACTAGTTGCTACCCCCTGATATTTTCAAATAACCATAGTCCTACTGCCTCCATCAAATATTGCATGCTTAGATCTAATTCTCGTCATTTCAGTTCCAACTTCTAACTTATGCATATCATAAGAAATCAGCAATTCAACAAGTTATATCATCTCACATACAACTACTACATATTTCTTAGTGGTAATTAAAATTTGTGATGAATTGCTGATACACTTCCTCCTCTATATTATTAAGCAAATTCAAATTTGGAACTCAGCACCTCCTCTGAGCTATATTTTGTTGGGGAAAATAACAAATGATTCTCCTAGGCTAGGTGACAATAACCCTTCGACACAATTATGAGAAAATACAAACAGAAGAATGAGAGTTTATGGGAGGAAAAAGTAGGAGACTTTTATTGAGCATGGAGATGTAGAGAAAATTGGAAGCATACACTCGCTTTTCGTCGTCACTCATACAATGGGTAGGAGAGGTCCTTTTTATATTCTCCCACTTACTTAGCTCGGACATGTAACCATCTAACTTATACACCCGTCTTCCTGACAAAAGAAAGTGTACAAGTTACAATTTAATGATTAATTACTATACAAATGAGTACCAAACCCCTCATTACAAGGGATTTTCTAGCCGCTCTGTTACATCCAGTCTTTACTCACTGATAGCCGTCGCCCTTGGTTATCTGTCGAACATGTCCTTGGTTGTCGCCGTGAACAATCACACTTTGCTTGTGTCCTTGCCGACAGCCCTGACTAAGGCCCTTAACATTTGTCCCCCTTTCTGTGGCCTTTGTCCGACAGACCCTAGCTGTTGCCCCTAGCCTACGGCCACTTGACTCAGGGTCTTCAGCTATTGCCCATGGCTGGCTTCGGCAAGAACCGACGGCCTTTGGCTTCCCCTCTATGGTGGAATTCCCAACACATTTAATTGTTGGGCATGTCTTTCAACAATCAACAATTTGGCATATCCAATCAGCTTAGTGGATTGTCATACTGTAGAATTTTCATCTGCGCCAACTGGCGTAAGAATATAGTCGGACTCCAAATATTAGGAGTTCCTTCCTCGATGCTGCAAAGTTCTAAGGTTCATGAAGCCTTGTTGCATATGTTCAAGTACAACCAAACGATCCAAACCTAACAGCTTAAAATTTGAATTCGCTGGCTCCTTAATATGTTATCCTAAGGTCCAGACTTTCAGTCATACCCGGATACAGCTGCCCACATTTCAAGCAATAACAGCAACACAGAAAGACTTGCAAGATATGGGAGGGATAGATGTACGCAGCGTGACAATTTATTTGAGTAACTTAACTCTATTTATAAACATGGAATGCGATTGTACAGAATAAACGCAAACAAACACATCATAATCGATCGTCATATTTTACAGTACGCTAAAAAGAAATGGTAAAAGACAAAATGCAAAAGTTCCGCAGAAAATTGGACTAAATTCGAGTAGGCATAGCATTGAATTACGACGTGAACCGCAAAACAGAGAAAATGAGACTAAAATTTGAAGACGCGAGGAAATTTGGTGGGAGAAATATTACCTTAATGGCGGTTTCAACGGCCGCACCAACGACACCAGGATCAGACTGCCAGGTACCCAACCCCACGGATGGAATTTTAGCTCCAGTGTTCAGTTCGAAGTATCGAATGGCATTCGCCATCATCGAAATTGATCTCGAAATGGGCCTAATGACTACTGAGATTTTGCTCTCACAAGTGCGACAAGCAATAGTAAGAAGTAAGAACCCAGTGAATAGCGGTAGAGAAGTTGGCTACGTAGATCGGCAGATGTCATTATATATGCGAGAACGTGGGTCGGTCGTCCATGACAGAAACGCTGAAAATGGCACTTTATCTAGAATCCATTGGAATGTTAAAGCAGGGGGCAAGCGAATTCAAGATTCTTTTATTCACCCGAAACTACCTGCATCTGGAATGCTAAACAGTGAGATATCTTGAAGAGAAAAAAAATATTTATGGGACACACATGGGGCAGGAAAATATTTAAAAATTTTAAATATGAATTTAAAATTAATATATTGATTCAAATATAATTAATCCGATTCATTCCATAACTCATTATCAACCTACCTCGAGAAGATCACATTTAATATTAATTAATTATGATAATAAAAATACATATATATTTTATTATTTATTTAAAATTTTTATAAAAAATTATAAAGTGTACTTACTTTTTTTACTTTTACCATAAACATACTTATTCACTAATGATATTTTAATTTTAACAATTTTTTGAATAAAAACAAAACATTAAAAAACATAAAAATAAATAAATAGTAGTTAATAATACATTTTTTATTACGTGTTTATATGAACTCAAACTTAATACTTGTTTACAAGGTTAATGTGTTAGATTAATTTTGGTAGTTAATATCCAATTTAACCTAAATTCAATGTGATTCGATTTAAGATTGGTTCGATTTTAATCTTACCTAACCCATCAATACCTGAAAAGAACTGATCCGTCAAGTTAATCTGAATCTGAAATCATCCAAGCACAATCTAGCTCAACTCAAACCCAATTCAAAATGACTCAAACCCAAACACAATAAGACCCCCCACATTCATCTGATACAACCTAGATTTACAATGGCTCGAACCCAATTCCAAATAATAAAATGATCCAAAATAATTCGACCTCACCCATAACCAACCACAAAGAAAAATGATTCACAAACATTCCAACCTGTTCAGTTATATTACCACCTTTAGACACAATCTTTCAAACTATCGGATCTTTTTATTTTGTTATCTCCTCATCTTCTCTCTCCCCATTCCCTACTCTATCTCCTCCTATCTCTCTCTCACTCTAGTCTCTGACTATCTTCCTTTATGTCGCCATTACTATTTAAAATGCCCCAAAATTTTTGATTTTAAGAATTATAGTTAAATAAGGTTTTATTAAGAAAATTAGTTAAATAAATTATTTTTAAAATAAAAGGGAATTAATTATGGCAAATCAAGAAGAAATTTATAAATATTTTAATTAGGAAGAAATTTGGGTATTTTAGCTAATTAAGGATTTTACTTTGGAAATTAATTAAATAAATTATTTTATTTAAAATAAGAAGGAGAAAATAGGGTCAAATTAATAGAAATTTTATAAATAATTTAATTGGAGAAAATTATAGTAATTTGCTAATTAAAATGAAATTTATGAAAAACCTTTTAAAAATCCTAAATTAACCTAAAAAGAAATTTAAATATTATTTTATTTAAATATTATTATTTTTAAATATCCTAATTAATTTAATTAACCCAACCCTCATATTTTTATTTTTCCTTTTTTCCTTTTTCCTTTTCTTTCTTCCTTTTTCCTTTCTTTTTCTTTCTTTTCTTTTCTTTTCTTCCTTACCCTCCCCCGACCTGGGCCAGCCCAGCGGCCTAAGCCCTTCTTCCCTTTTCTTTCCTTTCCCGCGGCTCGTTCTCTTTTTCCATTCGTCTCCTTCCCGCGGCCCATTCTTCCTTTTCTTTCTTTTCTTCTTCTTTCAACAGCCCAGAGCACTGCGCCTTACCTCTTTTTCCCCCAGGAACGCGGTGTTTGATTTAAACGCTCCCTCACCGCGCCGACTGGCCCGATTCCTTTCTTTTTCTTTCTTTTCTTTTCTTCTAGACCGTCGGTCCATGCCATCTTCTTCTTCCTTCCTCCTCTCCCATCGACCTGCAACGCCACCCCACCTCCGAGATTAACGCCGCCGGTTACGCCCATTTTGACCGGCCGTTTTCCTTCCTCTCTCTTCCCCCTAACTCACCGGCCACGCTGACCCAACCCGCCTCCCTTTTCTTCCGCATAGTTCCTCCTTTTCTTGACAATAATTTGCCCCGATTTGAATTTCACCGGCTTTGTTGTTGCCGGTAACCCTAACCCTACCTGCATTACTCCCTCACCGACCCACAGAACCCTACCCTCTCCTCTAAAATTTATAAATACCCCATAATGAGCCTGATATCGAGTTTTTGATTCCTACCCAGAATTTTCCGACCTTGCCACTATAACACCCCCATTTTTACTACTAAAATTTTTTGTTTTGCGGAAGCGTTAATTACAAAATCAATGGGTGTTACCACCATACTCAGTATAAGTTTGGTATCCTCTACCGTTCTTATACTGAGTGCTAAGGCTAAAATATCACTTTACTTAAATAACATTAAAACAAGAGTAGGATAGAATTTCATTACAAATTACATTGTCCTGATAAATACAAAAAGATCAGGCAAAGAGTTGTAACGTAACAAAAGAGAAATAGCAGGGGACTTAAGAGTCCATGAAATATCCAGACCAAAAGAAGTCGAGGCGAATACCGGATAGTCCTAACTTTCAACCCTCTATTTGAAGTCGTCAGACCCTACCCCAAAGTGATCCTGCAAGGTAAAGACTGCTCGTTGAATAGGTAGGAGACCATGAAACGGAACCCGTTAGTACTACGGTACTGAATAACCATTTATACCAAACTAATATGAAAAACTAGCATGGAACACATGCAAGGCATACAACTAACAGGTACAAGACATTTAATTATTCATGCGAGGATTGATATACAATAATCATTTAGACGGTCGAATTCTATTAAAGCCACATGCTACTCATTTTCATTTGTCTAAAACAACTGAAAGCTTACCAGACTAACATGCCAAAGATGCTCTCAGAAGTAATGATTAGAACCTAAACTCCAGCATAACAGATTATAACATCCACAACATGACTCATGTCTCAGCATAACTCCCAACCAAATTTATAACATCAGAGGTATAATCACAGATGAGTTATAACAAAAATCCACAACATCAGATGTATACTTACAAGTAGAATATGATAAAATACATAACATCTCATGTGTACTTACAGATACAGGATAATAAAATCCGTAATCTCACAGGTACACTTATAGGTGCGGTATAATAAAATCCATCACATCACATATATGTTCATAGACATAATACCAACACAGGTAGGCACAAAGGTTGCCACCTTAAAACCACAGGTAGGCACAATGGCTGCTACCGAAACCATAGGTAGGCACAACGGCTACTACCCCAAACCATAAGTAGGCACAGCGGCTACTACCAAACCAATCCAATATCCAATAATAATCGTTCCAATCAAATCATATTATTTCCATTTTTATTTACTCGAGAGGGATACAATAATAACCCGAAGACATAACAGTACACCGGTCATACCGGCGCACAAGGTAACACGATACCCTCCAACCATCCAACCCAGAGGCATAACAACACTCTGGTCATACTGATGCACAAGGCATACATTACCCTCCTCACCTCGGACACCTAATCCTTAAGTATCGATAACCCCTATAGGGCCCGTAGGTCACCTATAGAGTAGACTAGGGCCTTATTAGAGCACAACCGGCACACCAGAAACCCAAACAAATTGAGGACTCCTACCTCGTCTCTAGGGTAGCTACCCCTAGAGAGAAACCATTTCCAAACTCGAGGTCTTCCACTTTACGTATTAGTATTTTTATAAAGTGATCACAGATAACACACATTACACATTTATTCTCATTTCCATACTTATTCATTTTTTTCTTTATTTCCAATTATCCAAGTCAACCCTACGGTTAATGGTATAAAGAAAAGTCAAAGTCAATACTAAGGTCAACCTACCAAAAGTCTAAGGTCATCCTATATCCAATTATTCACATTTGGGCGTTAGGCCGAAGATGACCAAAATGCCCCTAAAGCTAATAATTATCAGATTATCAACCATTTAAATACTAAATCCATTTTATTTATTAATCTGTCGTGAAAAGGCTAAAACAAAATAATCTAATTGTTTATTATATAATTTAAATCATCAATCATGTCAGAAGACCATTTTGCCCCTACACAGATTTCGGCATATAAAACCCTATCATATACTTTTGAAACGTACAAAACACATGATCGCAAAATCAATAACAAATAATACATATTACACATGATTTTCAGAATAAATATCATAATACACAAAAATGACTAAATTGCCCCTAGGGCACACATCCATAATAATTATTGAATAATTATATCTAAGCGTGCTCAACCTATTATTTTACACATAATTATCATACAAATTATTTTCCTTTCATTAGGATCATTTTTAAATCATACTTTTGTATCCAAAATATTTTATATCAGATAACATGCTCGTTTTTATCCATTTTCATAATAATAATAATTAACACATAATTATATCAAAATAAATCATGCTAAACATATTTCATACACCAAAAATTCTATTGTGCTATCACGTAATATTTAACATTTTAGTAAGGTATAACAGTTACCTGAATTTCAACAAAAACGTAAAATTAGCAGTATCCACTAAAATTTATTAGATCCTACAAATTAAACTTTCGTACCTAAAAATAATACTACAAATACAGAATTAATATCTATCAGATAAAATAATAATTATAGTATAAAAATATTTATTTTTCTAAAATTAACAAAATACCCTTGCATTTAATATTGGTACCAAAACACATGTGGTAAAAAAATAATTCACTCATGCTGCACATGCAGCGTGAGCTTGCACGAGAGAAAATAAGGCTGCGGGGAGGTTGGCTGGCGAGAGGGTTGGCCGGGAAAGGTAGGGAAAGGGAAAGGGTGGCAGAGGTGGTGGTCGACAGAGTTGGTGGCTGGCCGGCGGAGCTTGTGGTGATGGCTAGGCTGGGCGACGGTGGGGCTACTGGTTGGGCGATGGGAGGGTTGGGTTGCGAAGTAGGGGGAGGATGCAGGGCTGCAGGAAAAGGGGAAAGAAAAGGAGGGAGTGGTGGAGACGGTGGGATGGCTCGGTGGTGTAGGGCGGCTGGAGGCTGGCAGGGCTTGAAGGTGGTGTTGGGTGCTGCGTGCGGGAAAGGGAGGAGAATGGTGGTGGTGGTACGTGTGTATGGTGTTGGTGGTGTAGGTTGGCGATGGTGGGATGGCTCGATGGTGGTTGCAGGACGATGGGTTTTGTAGGGGGTCGGGAAGTGCAGGAAAATGGCGGGGAAAGAGAGGAGAAGATATAGGGCTGTTGGTGTGGTGTGCTGCTAGGTGGTGTTGGTTTGGTGAGGGAGTGGTGTTGTTACGGGCTGCGAGGGATGGGATGGGTGTGTTGGACGAGAACCTGGGGTAGGAAGAAGGAGAAAGAAGATGAGGGAGGAGCTGGGGTTAGTCGAGAGAAAAGAGGGAGCTGTTGTTTGGGGTAGTGTGCGTCGAGGGAGCTGTTTGTTTGGAGAAGAAATGTGTGTGCATGTATATACCATAGGCTTTGTTTGGCTGGGCTCGGGAAAGGGCGCCGAAGTATAAGGGGGAAGGCTGGGATGAACAGTGAGTTGGGGGGTGTTTGTTTGTGGTAGAGTGTGCATCATCTGTGGCGTGTATATATGTATATAAATGCAGAGATGAGGGGATGGTTGAGTAAACTAAGAAAGTGAGGGAGACAGGAATATTATTTCCGAGGAAAGAGACAGCAAAGATAGATGGAAAGAGAGAGAAGAAAACATATTATATATATATATATATATATATATATATATATATATATATATATATATATATACATATACATATATATTTTATTTTAAATTTTGTTCGGATGAATTAGAATATTGGATAGAAAAATAATTTGATTCGAGATAGATTCAAATAATATAAAAAAGATAAAAATAATGGGAAATAAATTTTAAGAATTTACTTTGGGTTACGGGTCGCGGCTATTAATAAAATAATTCGGGTAAGATTTACGGATAAAAACTAAGATTAAAATAAATAGTCGGTTTCTATCAACTTTTAACCTGATTATTTATATATATAAACCATCGTAAAAATACGAATAATAATAACACTTTTAATATTTAACCTCATAAAATAATAATTATAACTAATAATACGATTATTAATTTATAATTAACGTTTCTAAAAAGGGGTATTACAGCCACCGCCGCCACTTCAGACATCATTTCAACCGCCGTCGCCCAACCATGCCACCCACTCCACCCATGTAAGCATTCCCTGCATCGTCCTCTACCCAACTAAACCTCCCTTCTCCCTCGATTTTCCCTACACAAGCCACCCCCGCCATGTAAAGTTTGCTTCCCAATCAACCCTTTCTTCCATCTCTGCCACCCTTCGCACCGCCGTCCGCCACTACTACCGTTGTTGCCACTGCTTCATCTACCTTCCAAAAGTCTTTTCAGACCCTCATCTATCTCTCCCTACCTTTCTTTTCCCCTTCCTCCCTCTCCTCCTCTCTTTCTCTTCTTCTTCCCCATTCGTCCACCACCGCCACTGCCACCTTCATTCTACACCTCTCCCCCAGGCAACCTCATACACCCTTACTTCCACCCTCATTCTCCCCATCCTTTTCCCAACCCTCAACTTTTCCCTTTTTCTTCTCTTTTTCCGGCCACCGTCGGTGCCGACGTGCACCATCATTGGCGCCGCCTGTTACCACCAGCCTAAGGTTGAACCCTAAACCCTCTCAACCCTTCTTCCCTATTTATTTAAGCTTATTTTTATTTTATTTCAAATTTTAACCTATTATTCAATTATTATTATTATTATTATTATTATTATTATTATTATTATTATTTCTTATTAGGGCCAAGACCCTATTTGATTTATTTAGATTATTAGTTTTGTATTATTAATATTATTAGTATTATTATGAGTTTTATTATTATTATTATTATTATTATTATTATTGTTATTATTATTATTATTATTATTATTATTATTATTATTATTATTATTTCTATTATCTATTTAGAGGGCCTAATCCCTACTTTATTTATATAGTACGAATGCTACTATTTTTATTATTAATATTAATATTATTAATATTATTATTATTATCATTATTATTATAAGTAATATCATTATCATAATGAGTATGTTTGGCCTAAGGTTAAATGTGTGAATCAGGGTGTGTTATGATGTTATCTTAAAAAACATGTAATAAGTGCCTTAATTGTTAATTATACATGAGATTGTATGCTGGTTGTTCTAGAAGTGCATGTTATAATTTGTGTAAAATGATCATTTGGTGTAAAATGATTATTTTACATGTTAGGATTTATGATGTTATCTTCAAAAACATGCAATAAGTGTCGTAATTGCTTATTATACATGAGATTGTATGTTGGTTGTTCTAGAAGTGCATGTTAAGATTTATGTGTAAAATGATCATTTGGTTTGTAGGGTACCTTAACTACATAATTAGTGGTATAATAATGATACGCTAATCCATTATGGCATGTGGATAATAAAAAATGAATTATGCATCGGAAGTGGATAGTAAGAGGTAGCCTTAGCCTTATGGGAATTTTGGTCATTTTAGCCTAAGGTGCCTAAGTATGAGTATTGGAACCTAGGATGGCTTTAGTGGACTACTTAAGTTAACATTGACAATAATATTAATATTGATTACTTCTTAATAATGGAAACAAATAAAAATATTTACGTATGTGATTAAAATATGTTTCCTGCGGTCACGTTAATTAGGACACTAATACTTAAATTGAAAGACTTCGAGATCAAAAACGGTGGCTTTTTAGGGGTCGCTATCTTAAAGATGTAGTTTAGCCCACAATTATTCTAGATTTTGTTGGTGTGGCTTAGTGCCCCACCCAAAACCTACATCTTACTCAATTTAGCTCTACGGACCTACTTAAGGGGTATGCATACTTATGGATTAGGTGTCCTTGTCGGTATGGTACTGTGTATCTTTGTGCACCAGTGTGACAAGGGTACCTTTGCATCCCTAGGTTGATAGTCAGTAAAATATTGTGTTGCTTGTATGCGCCAGTATGACCATTGTACCTTTATGTCTTCGGGTTCATGATCTTCCCCTCAAGTTAATAAATGGAATTGGTGTGCTAATTGAAGGTAAAGACACTAATTACTTTTAGTGGAACACCACATAAGTCGAGATCGTGTGAATAATATCATATGTACCAATCCATCGGTTATAATAATGGTCGAGTGCATTTTGCCCAGGAGTTGTATATCTTATACCCGATCCACCATATATAATAGTGGGGTCCCTGAACCTACGTGGATATAATTCGAGAGATGATTAATATCTGATTAATGGCTTAATGTAACACCCCCAAAATTCACTACTGAAAAATTTCGTTTAATTAAAAGAAACTTTGCGGAAGCAATTAATAATTAGTGAACTTTGGGAGTATTACGGCCACACTTAGTACCAGACCGGTTCACTCATACCATTCCAGTACCAAGTGCTAAGGCTAAAAAAGTAAAATATCATTTTACGAGAAACTTAAGCACTTAAAAATCAGAGAAGCGCAGTAAACACTTTACCAGAGAAAATTCAACAACGATGGTTACAAAATGAATTTAAAAGAGACAATTTAAAACCCTAAAATTTTTGGACAGTACCGTACGCTCTTTCCCGAGAGCCCACTTGAATAGCACCTGAATACAACTTGCAAGGGGTATTGCCCATTGAATAGGCAGGGGCACCACGAAGGGAACCCTTCAGTACTACGGTACTGAGTAACCCTTTAAAAACGCACTTAAAATACAGGCATGCAATGTTACACATGAAATACTACTACATTCATATATTACCATAGGTATAAACATGATATTCAGATCCATTTATTCGCACATCCAATAATTCAATCAGATACTAATAGCGGGTACGTAACATTCACTTTCATATATTCGCTTACTTAACAAGTCGACCAATATCAATAGGCCATAAGGAGTAATCGATACTTTTTCAGGCCTTGAGGCCATTAGTCCATCATTAATCAATCGTCTCAATGACTAGTATTTTTTCATAATTTATTCACATCCAAAATAAATTTTATTAAGCTCGGGACCTCCACTATTCTGGCCGGTGGGTCGGAATACATATATATATATCATCTAGGGTAAAAACATCCTGGGCCACCATTATATCTGGTGGATCAATACTCATAAACATCAACCAGGGCAAAACATCCTGGCCCACTATTATTTCTAGTGGATCGGTACTCATCAAATAATTCAACTGGTCCCGGCTCGTTAATCTTTCACTTTAACAATTAGTATTTTCCCTTTTTATTTAGCACAACAATTTCATTTATTTGCCTTGATAGGGAGATCAAGAACCCGGGACACAAAGGTACACTGGTCGCACTGGTGCATAAAAGCTACTCGGTACCCTTCAACTAGTAGCCCAGGGATGTAAAGGTACCCTGGTCGTACTGGTACATAAAGCAAACTCAGTACCCTACCGATAAGGACACCTAATCCTTAAGTACGCATACCCCCTAACTAGGTCCGTAGAGCTAGATAGAGTAGATATAGGGCCTGGCTGGGGCACAAAGGCACACCAGAAAATACCAAATAATCGTGGGCTAAACCACGTCTTTAGGGTAGCGACCTCTAAAGAGCCACCATTCTCGATCTCGAGGTCTTTCACTTTAAGTATTAGTGTCTTAATTAATGGTGATCACAAAAGCACAACAATCAGATAATTATCCACTTTTAATCGTTCAGATATCATCAGAAATTTCTTATTCAAATGGTTGTCCAAGGGAACACAGAGGAGTCATTAAGGCCATCCTAACTCATCTAATTTCGAATTAGTATTCGTGCTTATGATACTTACTAATCATCAAATACTCCTACCTCGTTAATCAACATTATTAGAATCATATTACGAATTCCACAATCACAACGAGATATTAGATACAAACTACTCATTTAACCCTTACTTATAAAATTATTAGGTCATCCCTTCCTTATTTGATAATTTACCATATTACCCTCCTTGTTACAAATCACCAAGTTACCCTTACTCGATTTAGGTTACTAAATTATTTCTCTTACTTATTAGGTCACTAATCCCCCTTCTTAATTATTATACTTAATATACTTTCCATTTAGTTGGTTAGGTTACCGTTTCGCCCTTTTTCCTTTATTATAATTGATAAATTATCCTTGAGTTGGTCAAATTACCAAATTACCCTTCCTCCTTGTCTTGATTACCAAATCAACCCTTTATTTATTTAATTAATTACCCCAACTACCGTCCTCTATTATCAATGACCAACTACCCTTCTCCATTATCAAAATTACCAAATTACCCCTAGTTGGTTAAATTACCAAATTACCCTTTTATATGATCATAATTACAATTTTACCCTTCTCCGTTATTAAATTTATCAAATTACTCTTTAGTTATTTAAGTTACCAAACAACCCTACTCCATTATTAAAATTACCAAAATACCCTCTAGTCGGTTAAATCACCAAATTACCCCTCACATTTATCATATTTACCATTTTACCTTTCTCCATTATTAAATTATTAAATTACCCTTTGGTTATTTAAATTATTATTTTACCCTTCTCAATTATTATAATTACTAATTTACTCCTTTCCAATTTCCACTTTTACCTCTTGATTTACAAATTACTGTTTTACCCTTCTACCTTCAAATTTACCATTTTACCCCCTTAACTCCCAAAATTTACCACACCGCCCTTTTAATTATAACATTTCCATTTATCCTTAATTACGAAATTACTATCTTACCTCTTCTAATTTCCAAATTACCATTCTTCCCATTAATCAAAAAATTACTATTTTGCCCTTTAATTAAAAAATTACAATTTTACCCTTTTATTATAAAATTACCAAATTGCCATTTTATTACAAAATTACCAACTTGCCCTTACAAATTACCAAATTGCCCCTTTTATTATAAAATTACAAAATTTCCCTTTTATTACAAATTACCAATTTTCCCGATTTTATTACAAAATTACAAAATTTTCCTTTTATTTACGAAAATTACAATTTTAATCCCTTTACTTCCGAAATTACTGTTTTATCCTTTTATTAATAAATTTACT
Source organism: Tamarix austromongolica (assembly GCA_039764185.1). Lineage (NCBI taxonomy): Eukaryota > Viridiplantae > Streptophyta > Magnoliopsida > Caryophyllales > Tamaricaceae > Tamarix > Tamarix austromongolica. The sequence goes on along the minus strand of CM077810.1, from coordinate 101,938,689 downwards.
ATTTTACCCTTGCCTCCAAAATTATCATAATACCCTTTTTAATTAAGAATTGCCTTTTTCACCCTTAGCACACCCCTTATGTTAAATTATTATTATTACTACATAAAATATTAACTTTAATACCTCATCCACAACTCTTATAATTAATATAATATTATTATCACCCCTATATATATATTAGGCCATTTTCTTGTACAAGATACATTAGTAAAATCCCCTAAGGCTCACCACATATTAAACATGTATTAAATATCACAATAGCATAAAATAGCATGGATAATACTTAACATTTTCCTTAGCAACCAAATTATTACCTTAAATAATATTTACACATAGCAACAATCTATCATGCTTCCTTTTCATCAACCAACACAATAACCACATATAATATGCTAAGCAACATATATCAAGCATAATACACATTACAAATGCCTAATGTGCTAACATGCGTTAATCCATGCATTTAAGCGGGATTTAACGATTACCTCGATTTTCGCAAAAACGAACCTTACCGGTATTCCGATTAAAGATCCAAGCTTTGATTATAAAAACCAATACCTAAAAATAATATAAAGATTTATTACATTAGAAATAATAAAATCAAGTCATAAAACATTATAATGCTTAATTAATCAAATAATTAAATTAAAATATTATTATACCTCAAAAATTTTACTCAAATAATTTAACAAGGGCAGCAACTCATCCTGCTCATGCAGCATGAGCTGCATGCAAGGAAAGTTGGAAGAGGGGGTTCAAAGGTGGTAAAGGGGAGAGAAATGGGTATTTTTGGGTTGGTAGTTTGGGGCTAAGAAAGGAGGGGGTCAGGGGAGGATTTAAGGTAAGGGGATGGTACAGAGGTAGAGAGGGGGTGTAAGTGGTGGTCGGGGATGCGTCGGAGGTGGCTAAAGGTGGCGGAAGCAGCGGTAGAGAGGCGGCGAAGAGGGGCTACTGGGAAGGGGTCGAGATGCAGGCTGGCGAGGAAGGAAAATGGGGAGGAAAAATGGAGACTTTCGGGTGGCGGTTTCGACCAAAGGAGGATTGGGAATTGTAAAGGGGGTTGCAGGGAGTAATAAGGTGGCTTAGGTGGCGGCGGAATGAGGTGTTGCAGGGCGGTTGCCAATAAGGGGGAAAGAGGAGAAAAAAGAAGGGAGGAGGAAGAGTGGGGCTGCGGGGTGGCTTGATGGGGGTTGTGGTGGCTCGAGGGCGAGGTAAAGGGTGGAAGGAGGTGGTGCAGGTGGTGGTTGAGGCGGCGGCAGCGGCGGAGATGGGTGGCGAAACCAAAACAGGGGAGAGGGGAGGAGAAGAAAGGGAGAAAAGGAGGGGCTCGGGTATGGCATAGGGCTCGAAAAAAAACACAGAGTGATCATGGAGGAGGAATAAATAGGAGAGGAAGAGAAGGGAAGGGATAGTGCTCGAGGGTGGCTATAGGTGGTAGAAGGATGGTCATGGTAGGGAGGGGAAGGGGAAGACAATGGTAGGGAGTGGGGAAGGGAGAATGGGGTCGGTATGGAGCAGGGAATGGCAGGAGAGAGAGATAGAGAGAGATAGTTAGGGAGGTCAATAGGGGAGAGGGAGTTGCAGGGAGTGGCGATGGCAGGGAGTGGGGAAGAAGAAAGAAAGAAGAAGAAGGATCGAGGAGGGGCTGGGTATTGGCTGCTGGGCGTGCGAGCAGACCGCCCTAAGGAAGAAGGAGCCGGTCCGGTCGGGAGAGAAGGAAAGAAAAGGAAGGGGGCGGCCGACTCGACGCATGGGAGAAAGAAGTCGGGCCAAGAAAGGAAAAAGGGAAGGAGGGAGGAGGGGAGAAGTGGGCCAGTGGCCCAAGGCGCAGGAGGGGGTGACGGGAAGGCCGAAGCAGGTTGGTGGCCCAAAGAAGAAAAGAAAAGGAAAGAGAAGAGAAAAAGGAGAAAAGAAGGAAAAAGGGGAAAAAGGAAAAAGAAAAGGGAAAAAGAATAAAATAATTTAATTGATAAAATAATAAAATGGGATAATTTTGGGTAATAAATTTATTTAATATTTTAATTTAAGATAATTAAAATGTAAGGGTTAAAAGGATAGTTTTTGTAAAATAAGGGTTTAAAATTTTATTTAATTAATAAGAGTATAATAAATTAACAAAGTGTTTATTTTAATTTATTAAATATTTATACCCAATTTTATTTACTCAAAAGTTCATAAAATAATTAAATTAAATGAATTTTAAAGGCTAATTCATTTCAAATAAAATTTAATTATTAAAATATAAGCTTTTAAAAATTCGGGGCATTATACTTAAGTCCAATATAATATTGATTATACCATTATGACCTGTTAATATGACATAATAGTGGTCTTGGTGCCTGCCTAGAGTTGAGTGGTGATGGACAATGGTTGAATATGATGTTGGCTATTTAATTATACTACAAAGAGCTTTTCTTGGATGCGCTCTTGGTAAGTGCTATTAATTCTAAGTGAATAAAGCTTGTGACATATGAACTTGAAGTACCTGTCCACTCTAATGATTGTTGTATCATGTATGTATGTAATTTACTTTTCATGTGTCGATTAATGTGTTGCATGCGGGTCCTATCTTATAGTTATATATAAAGAGTTACTTAGTACTATAGTATTGAAGGGTTCCTTTCATAGGCCCCCACCCATTCAATGGGGCAATGTCCTTTTTAGGTTAGCCTCTAGGTGTTATCTAGGCTTTATTTTTGGGTTAGAGAGCATAGGACTATCTAGGAAGATTTCAGTGTTTTTTCTTAAAACTCTTATGCTTCTTATTTCAATGATCTTATTCTGTAACCACTAATAGTGGATTTTATTCTTGTAAATTAATTATCACGGTACTGTGTTTTAAGTTTGTAATCTTGGATTTATGTAAATTATGTTTTCAGTCTTAGCACTTAGTACTGGAAAGGTAAAAGAAAATTGGTTTGGTATAAGTGTGGCGGTATCATCCCCAAAATTTACCATTTTTGCTTCCGTTTAAATTTTAAAAAATAAAATTTTTAGTAGTGAATTTTGGGGGTGTTATAATAGATTAATAAAGAGTTAGTGGATAATGTGTACTTGACTAAGCATATATTGTACACTTATATGAGAAAATACATGTAAGAGAGGATAGATGCCAAAGAAATGAGTAAGGCAATGTGGCCGACACCAAGAAGAGTGGAAACACCTTTAATGCCCATATATAAATAAGATAAGGAGATGTATAGGGCATAAAAAGACCAAGAGGGTCTAAGGCTGGTGGTACACCTAATCACTTAATGGGCCTCATTTGGTTAATTTGACAAATACACTCTGTTCGTACCCAACAACTTATATATATTCAAAATTGGAAATTTCTGAAGCCCATTTCCCATAAGTAATGACATTAAAAAACATAAACCTTGACAAGTGGTGTGCTTTTCATGAGGAGTTTGTGCGTGCTAAGGATGAGTGTTGGTCATTAAGGGATGCCATAAAAGAGTTGGTGCGCAAGAGTCATTTTAAATGTTATACGTAAACACCCTCACCTCGATAAGAAATGTGTGTTTCTAGATAATTTCTTCCACCTACTCAAAATAGAGAACTATAAAAGGTCATTCATACTATAGTAGGGGGACATTCCTTGGTGAAAGCAAGTAATGAAGCCCTAAAGGCGTGCATTAGAATACCCAAATTCTTAGATATAAAAAAGAGGGTAAGAATAGGTAAATGGGAACTTAGTTTCACAACAATAGAAGAGGGGATAAGTATGGTGGAGAATCACGATGACCCTTTAGTTATTGAAGTACAAATCACAAATTGTGTTATGAAAAGGGTCCTTGTAGATAATAGTGGTTATGTTGATATTATATTCTAAGAATCTTATAAGCAATTAGAACTCTTGGATGAATGCTTGATAAAAAAATATTTCACCTTTGATGGGATTCACTGGTAATATAATAAAAATCAAAGGGAATGGTGGATCTAGATTTGAAGGTTGATCGATCGGGGGCTCAGAGGAGCATTAAGATGGACTTTGTAGTGGTTTCGTGCTCATTGGCATATTTCCCCGCTACAAAATTCTAAGCAAGCATTTTTATGGTAGGGTTATTAATGAGATGTCCAATAAGGGAGGATGGGGAGAATTCTAGGGTGACAAAAGAGTCTAGCGGCAATGCTACATGATAGAAGTGAGGGGCACTCCAAGACGACCAAATGTAAAAAAGCCATAAGAGAATCTAATTCTAGAGGACTCAAATGCTTCTAAAGAAGGCAAATGGCAAATGAAAAATGTGTGCTAACTTTTATAAGTAAAGGAATAAAAGTTTTTATTTTTATATTAAAGCATTCAAATAATTTCTTTTGTACCGAATATGTTTGCTAACAATACAAAGCTTAAGCTTAAATACATAATACATCAAAGAAAAAGGCTTTAAGCTAAGCTCAAAAATGTAATCCCTTAAACAAAAAGGATTTAATCTAATCTCTATGCATAAGTCCTTACACGAATAGGTAGTTGAGCTCACATATGTAAATCCTCAAAAAGAAAAAGAAAAAACTAGAGGTCATCAACATAGGTATTTACATAAGTCCTCATACAAATGGTAAGTGGAACTCAAATATGTAAGCCCTCAAATAAAGAGGCCATCAAGCATTAAAGACGGGTACACCTAATAAGATGAAAGGCTGACATAATTTCACTCACTAAGCCCAAGGCTCCCATGATTCATTCTTGGTTGATGCACCAAGGCCACTGAGTCTACTAAGGCACACCTAGTGACTTTTTAGCTACTAAACCTAGGATCCTATGGTGTGTTCCTTAGTTGAAGTGTTGATGCCACTAAGCTCAATGTTGAGGGGTTTGGTTGGTCCATTTAGCTTAATCAACCAATGGTGTCTGGATCAAGCCCTGCTTTGGTTCACCAAGGTCAAAGTATAATAAAGATTTGAAGTGTGTACATTTTGGATATTTTAATCTTCTTATTATAATTATATTTAAACCTCGGTCTAAGTAGATGGAGATGGTTATATATGAAGTAAAATAATCAAATATTATAGATTCATTTTATATATCTTAGATATGAACATGTTTAATATATAAGAGAGAGAGAGAGAGAGAGAGAGAGACAAAGGGTGCCTTAAGAGTTATCTTCTTCATTGTCAGCATTGGTATCTGCAACATCCTTAGGATCAAGGATGGTCATGCTCCACTAATGTCTTGAACTAAGTATATACCTCTAAGGCACCATAAGCATACCATTGAGATTAAAGGTATCCTTTATAATGTGCAAACTCTTTACTTGCCAAGTATCTATCTATAACTTCATGAGATGCCTCACTTTGGTGTTAGCAATGGCCTTCTCAATGCACTTGTTCATATCTTTTTGGTATGACTTGACCAGCTGCTTGGTCCCAACCAATTGTTCTTGAAGATGCTTTATTTTCTCATTATTTTCCATCTCCTTTATGCAACCGCTCAACTTCAATCCGCTATTCCTCCAAGGGTTTTTTTTCCATCTTTGCCTATTTAAAATCATATATAGTTACCCTGTTATCAAGGTCATTAATCTCTACTTGGAGAGATCTATTAGCATCAATGTACATTCAAACCTTTATGGTATATGCAAGCCTCTTTTTCTTAAGAGAAGCTAATTGATTGGTCAAGTTTCTCTCCTTAAAAATTTTGTCTTCCAAACAGATAGTGTCACCCTTCAACAGTTCTATTTCAGCTTTAGTTGCTTGTCTTTCTCTTCCAAGAAAATCTTATAAGCTAGCAATTTGAGCCTTCAAACCTTTCTCTTCTGAGACAATCTTATAAGCTAGCAATTTGAGCCTTCAAAAAATCCACATCGATTAATGAAGACATTAATGTGCTCATGAAAGTTTCCAACTCAAATACTTTAACCTCAAGGGATTCATTTTCGGCTTTCACAATTGAGTAAGCACCTTGAATTTATTCATATTAGTCCTCTATTCATTGGAAACATTGGGCATTTCAAGAAAATTGATAAAAAATCTTCTTATGCATAATTTTTTTTTGTATGTGATATATATAAAAAAGGAGAGGTTATTGAAGCTTTCACTTTGAAGACATCTTAAATATATAAAATTATGAATTAAGGTGTATATGAGAGGAGAGATTTATGTCATCCTATAGTAGGGTTGTTGTTTTGAGGTCATCGATAATCTTCTTGCCTTGGCTCAACATAATATCCTTGGTTAATTCGCGACCAGCGTTATCATTAGAATGGTAGTCGAAGAAGAAGTAATTTTCAAGCATGGTTAAAGTGTCTCCATCATCTTTAATGGAGAATTCAGAGTCTCTCTCATATAATACTTTTCTCAAAAGTAAATATTCCAATTTTATTACCCCAACATTTGGGCCTTCTAGCATAACAGCTATATGTATGGATCCATGGACACCCTCTTATCCAATAAAAGTTTTTGAGGGGTCACCAACACTTGTGCTAGCCATTGCTTGTGGAGAAGGAATGATGGTTTCCAAGTGAATATTTGATCTCAATGTTACCTCCTCTTTTTCACACTCTTCTTCTTTTCATGAGTATGATAGTCCCTCTAGTTCAGGTAAGGACTAGAGTCTCTTCAGAACGTGGTAAAGAAGGTAGCCTGGGTTCCTTAAAGGAAGAATCCACCAATTTTTTGTCTTTTCTTTGAATTGGTCTCTGAAGTGACTCAGGTAGATTGTATTTTCTTATATTTTGTTATGACGTCTTAGGGGAGGTAGATAGTTGGACAGATGAAGTCTTTAGAACCTTCTTAGCTACTGCAATCTTGGTGATTGCTTTAGGTGGACTATCTTCTAAAAATAGTAAATAAAATTATGAAGAATCAGTAATCATATAAGTCAAAGAATAATCAAGCATGAAAAAAGTATAACACTTAGTATTCAAGGACGTATTCATCACATGAGCCAACAAATATAAAACATGTTTTGTGACTGGAGTAGACAGACTTAAGGATATATTTATATTAGGGGCTGATAGTAAAATAATGAGTATGACTAACCAAATTTGATTTTGCCTTCTTTTTTTGCTTTTTAGGACCTAGTTGCACAATCCCTTATGTTTCTTAAACATATGGCAGATCCAAATTATTTTTATAACATGATTACAAATGAAATAAACATGGTAGTGATTTATTATTGGAATATGTACCTTTCATTTGGTGTCAATGATGCTAGATGCCCCATTTAGAGGAAGATTGGAGGACACAAGTCACACAACATGATGTTGCGCTTTCTAGGCATTACTTTCTATAGGAAAAATAAGAGAGTTCTATAAGCCGATGGACTTTTTAAGTTAATGAATGGATAAAAATGGCAAAAGGGGAGAAAGTTACTGTAACACTCTCAAAAAATTATAGTTGAAAGTTTTTGTTTAAACATGTAAATACAAGCACGGGGGTGCTACCGCCGTGATCAGTATAAGCCCGACCCCCGACCAGTCTCATACTAACCACAAGGCTAAAGAAAACTTTCCACATGACATTATACAAAATTAAACAAAGGCTCATAGAAACCAAGTGTTCATAACACTAAAATCAGAGTGGGCAATAAAAGTTGTTACAACCGAAAATGAGTTGCATAGTCAAGTCCCCAAAAGGGGTGAAATGTACAATGCCATAAAACAAAATTAAAATAAAACGAGAACCATTAGTAAACGGGAATAAGAGAGTCCAGCCAACATCCTCTCTTGACCCCAAGTAGGTCCAATGGTCAACACACATCCCCACCTAACGCATCCAGTAAGTCATAGGAATCAAACACGGTCCCACCTACCTACACAAATTCAGAAGGGCCCTCTACTCGTGGAAATGAGCAACACCTATGAAACGGGTGGTTAGTATGCTACGTACTGAATAAGGTAACTATATGGGTGAGACCAGCAAGAAGCACACAAGTAAGGCCATGCAAGAAAATAAACACATAAGGCATACAAGACATAATTCAGATTTATAAGATCAGACTAGACTTAGACTAATATTTTGTCTTACACATCTCTTATATTAATTACATGAGAGTATGGAAACCCCACTATTATAGCCGGTGGACCGAAAACACTCCACAGGGTAGAATACACCTGACCTCTATTATAGTTAGTGGATCGAAAAATCACTCAGTAGGGCAAAACGCACCTAACCACTATTATAGCCAGTGGACCATAAAATATATAACCTCACTAGCCCCGACTCACATGGTACTCCACTGAAAATAATTAGTATCTTTCCATGTCTTATACTTCTGGTTCATACGTTTTTCATATTAATTTCGCGTGAGTATAGAAACCCCACTAGTATAGTTGGTGGACCGAAAACACTCCATAAGGTAGAACACACATAACCACTATTATTGCTGGTGAATTGGAAAAATATATCCTCACTGGCCCCGAATCACGAGGTGTTCCACTGTAAGTAAATAGTATCTTCCCATGACTTATTACCATGCAAAGTTTGGTTTATTGAGCCCAAAATCCCCCACTATTATAGCCAGTGGACCAGAAAATTACTAAATAGGGCATAACGCTCCTGACCACTATTATAGCTGATAGACTGAAAATCACTCGGTAGGGGAAATACACCCGACCACTATTATAGCCAGTGGACCAAAAAATATATAACCTCAGCAGGCCCTAGCTTGATAATCTTTCACTTTAATTGCTTAGTTTTTTATTGTATCTTATTCCACACACAATCCCGATTAGACATGCATGACCCACTCAGCTTCCCGAAAATCTTGACCCATATCTTGGGACTTCTACTTCCTCTAGTACATCCAAACATTCTTTCCCACTCTTTCCTCATTATCATGAATACTCAACTCCAAGGTTCACTTTCCATATCTCCAAGTCAATTCAATATCACTCTCTAGGGTTTTCCTCTGAGAAACCCTAATTTGGCTTATATGGCCCAACCTTACTCTATCCCACATAACTCATGCTCCTCCAATTCGTCACCTTACTTGATTCATCCCCAAGCACCAATTTTACTTCCCATATAACACATGTGGCCATGAAACCGTAGTTGGTCATCCCAAAACTCTAGCACCTCTCTTTCCTCACACAATGTTATTCATTCATCACTCTTACTTACCATCACCACTTCCACGTGACACATATCCAACATAACCTATGACCTCGAGACTTCCTTCCCATCATTTTCTACTCACCATAAGAACCCAAAAATCTTCTTTGCTACCAAACCATCACTTCCCTTGATTCACACCTGACATCACAACCTCACTATCCAACTCCCACACATGATCACAAAAACCCTAGTTCGCTCTCCAAAAACCCTAGTACTTCTCCTTTCTTTTATGTCACTCACTCAACACCCAAATACACTTTTCTCACTTGACTCACTTTTCCTCCATGTGACACCCCTTCCATCTTTTATTCCTCATTCCAACCATTTCCATTAGTTTTTCCTTCCTTACACATTTTTATCACTTAGGGTTTCCTTGAAAAACCCTAGTCAAATCTCCCATGCATCCTTACATCAACCCACAAACTATTTTTCACATATGGACTCCAATCACCCTAACAATTCTTCCCTTACCTTATTCGATCCTCAAATCAACTTTTCGCACGTAAAAGTCATCCCCATGCAAAGGCTATCCATCTTATGCAAACCCTAAAATCTCCATACATGTTTTAATCCATTCCCATTATTCCTCCTTTTGTCCACCCATACGTCATAAGATAATTAGGCCATCATTACCATTCTCTAGTCAACTCACTTTCCTCATTCCTTTCCATTTTTCTCACAACCACATCATACTACTAGAGCTTCCTATCACGCATGTCATAAGGAGAAATATTACACAGGCACAATTTAAGTACAAGTAATAACATCACATTACACATATCATAAACACATGCAACTTACCTTAGCTCCATGCTTAGCAATCTACGCTACAAGAACATGATAATATAATATATACAGCACACCCATCAAATCAACACACATAACACATTCTTACACACAAAAGGCCTTAACCATATCCTTACCTAGAATGACACCGAGCTTGAAGCATGCTCCTACACCTCCTTAGGGTTTTGACTTGGTTCACCTATAAGAGGAAAACACTAGGGTTAACTTCCCTTTAACCAAAATTACCATTGTTTACCTTACCCTTATCATAGCCTAATATTAGGATTAATAATGATAATAGTAGTTTTATAAGTAAAAGTAGGGTATTATTCTTAAAGTAGCTAATCATACTATTACTAGCCAAAATAGGTTTTGGTAGTTATATTGGTCCATGTTAAAGTATTATTAGCAATATTCATATTACTAAAGATGGTAAATTTAATATTAAAAACAACAACAACAACAACAACAACAACAACAACAATAATAATGATGATGATGATGATGATGATGATGATGATAATACTTCAAATCTTAATACTAGTAATGATAGGGTTCGAATAATCATGTTAATATTAGCATTGGTAATAATAGTGCCCAAGTTAATAATAATAATAATAATAATAATAATAATAATAATAATAATAATAATAATAATAATAATAATAATAATAATAATAATACTAGAGTCATAATAATACTAACAACAACAAAAATGACAACACCACCAACAACAATAATAGTAATAATAGTAATAATAATAATAATAATAATAATAATAATAATAATAATAATAATAATAATAATAATGATATTAATACTAATAAAATGATAACAATTACATTAATAATATTTAAGGGTTGGGGAGGCTAGGGCACAACTTAGAGGTGGTATTGACTAGGTGGCGGCGACTGAAATACCCCAAAACCTCAATTTTAGAAATTTGGCAAAATAAGAATTTATTAGAAAAATTAATTAAATTAATTATTTTATTAAAATAAGAGGGATTAATTAGGGTAAAATTAAGAGGAAATTTATAAATAATTTAATTGGAAAAAAATTAGGGTGTTTTGCTAATTAAAATGGAATTTAGAAAAAATCTCTCAAAAATCCTAAATTAAACAAAAACGGGAATTTAATTATTATTTTATTAAAATATTATTATTTTAAATATCCCAAAATACCAAAATATTTTAAATACCCCAACCCACCTAAAATTTTCTTTTTCCTCTCTTCCTCTTTTTCCTTTCTTTTTTCCTTTTTCCTCTTCCTTCTTCTTTCTTTTTTCCTTCCCTCCCCCAACCTGGGCCAGCCCAGCCCTGCGGCCTAGCTCTCCTCCTTTCCTCCTACGCGGCCCAAGCCCGCGCTGCACCCTCCCCTTTTTTTCTTTCTTTCTCGGCGGGCCCGGTTCTCTTTCCTTTTTCTTTTCTTCTTTCTTTCTCCTTAGACCGTCGGTCCCGTCTCCTTCTTCTTCCCCGAGGTGGGAGGGGCGACCGAGACGCTACGACCAAGTCTTTCGCCGGCCACCACCACACACCGTCCTTTCCTCTCCCTCACACATCATTTTGTTTCACCATTTCGACCCTAACCGACCTCTTCCCCTCTCACACGCACCCTGCCCTTTCCCTTTTCCTCTTCCCTCGACCTCACAGCCCTACAATGGCAGAACCGCATCGAATGCCACCATCGGTCGGTGTGCCTGACACCTGCACCCCCTCTTATCTTCTTCCCCCTATCATTGCCCCCAATTGGTCTATAAATACCCCATAGGCAACCTTGATTGAGCTTTTGGTTTCGGAACCCTGAAATTCCTCCTTTCTCATCGCCGCCCGATCAGACGACCGTTCCATCGCCGCCGGCCTAACCACCCATAGAATTGCCCCTTGCATCACCCTTTATGTAACTAAACCTCCCTCCTCCCTCAATTTTCCCTGTACGAGCCACCTCGGCCGTGCAAAGTTTTCCTCCCAATCAATCCCTCCTCAACACCCGCCGCCCTTTGCACCACCGTCCTCCACCGTTTCTGCCATGACCACCACCCCTCACACCTCCCAAAATCACCTGCAAACCTCCCTCTACCCTTCCCTACCCTCCTTTTCTCCTTCCTCCCTCTCCACCACCCTTGGCCACCAAAGCACCTCCGCCTTTGGTTGCGCTACCACCACCATTCCAACCCTCTCCACCTGGACCTCCACCACCACCTCAACTTCCACCCTCACTCTCCCTCTCCTATTCCCAACAATCAACTATTCCTCTCTTCTCCCTCCACCATTGCCGCCACCGGTGCCACTACCATCCTTAGGTGGTGCTCTAACCTTCCCAACCCCTAAACCCATTTTATACAAGTATTAGCTATTTTAATAATATTAATGGTATTATTATTATTATTATTATTATTATTATTATTATTATTATTATTATTATTATTATTATTATTATTATTGTTACTTAACCTTACTTCATAATTTTCCTAACCAGTAATATTATTATTATTAACGGTCTACAACTTTAGTGTTATTATGATTATGATTTTCATTATTGTTACTACTACTATTATTATTATCCTCATTATTATTTCTACTATTATTATTAATGATAGCTTTAGCCTATCATTATTACCTTTATTATTATGGTAAATATTTGAACCCTTATATTACTATTACTATTTTGATTATTATTACTATTAGTATTATTCTTAACACTATTATTATTATTATTATTATTATTATTATTATTATTATTACTATTATTATTGTTGTTGTTGTTGTTGTTATTGTTATTGTAATTATTATTATCATTATCATTATTATTAATGTTGTTGAAACCGAAGTTGGCATGTTATCTTTTTGTTACTATAGAAGAAGAATACTCAAGCCTTAATATTAATATTATTTATTATTTGAATATTGCTAATATTATTCGTAATGCATTTATTATCAACATTGTTACTATAGTATTATTATTATTATTACTATTATTATTGTTATTATTGTTGTCACTATTATCATTGTGGTAAAAACATTCGAACCCTTATATACTATTATAATTATTATCTTTAGCAATATTAGTACTTTTTTGGTATTACTATTATTATATTATTATTATTTTATCCCTAATATTATTATTAGCCTTAGCCTTAAAAATACTAGGGTTTCTATTACTAGGAGCATTAGTGTTTCTATTATTACTAATATCACTATTTTTGCTATAAGTAGTGTTAGTACTATTATTAGAAGAAATAAAGCTATTAGATTTAATAATATAAATGTAGCTATAAATATTAACATAAATATATTTTGACTAGTAATGATCTAGTAGGCTAACTTGAGGATAAAAACCCTAGTTTTCACTTGTAAAGTTTCCTTTAATAATAGTAACCCTAATATTAGAATAAAATATAAAATAATAGTATTTTTGGTAGGAGGAAAACTAATCCCTAGTTTTTCCCTCTTATAAGTGAAACCAGTCAAAACCCTAAGGAGTCATAGGAGCGTGCTCTAAGACCGGTGTTGTGTTAGGTAAGGGAGTAGCTAAGGCCTTATGTGTGCTATGTGCCTTATATACCTTGGATGCCATGTATAATGATATGTTGTGTATCTTGTGCTATTGTTATAACCGTTTTATTTGTAGCGCAACTTGGAGTTGAGGTATGCTCTTGTGTTCTCTTATGGCATGTGTACAATAGGTTTGTGTTGTGAATGGTGATGTGATGTGATGTGATATGGCGCTTTTAGGACATGAATGTTAGGATAATTAATGTAGTGATATGGGGTGGAAGGATGAAAAAGAAAAATGGGGAAGTAAGTGGACCAAGGGGAAGTAAGTTGACTGAGGAATGTGGAATTGACCTAAAGATCCCATGATCCATAAGAGGAAGAATAAAAGGGGACTTTAAGCAAAATAAAGTGGATGAACTTTGCATGGGAGAATCTAGGGTTTGTATAGGAGAATCTAGGGTTTTGCATGGGAGTTTTAGGGTTTTTCATGAAAAACTTCAAGGGTTTACATGGGATAGATAGAGTCTGTATGGGGGTGAACTTTACGTATGGAAAGTTATCTTGGGGTGTGAGGAAGGTAATAGAAGAGTTGTTTGGGTAGTTGGAGGCTTTTAGTGAAAAATAGTACATGGGATAGTATAAGGGTGCATAGGAGACCGAGCTAGGATTTGGGAGAAAACCCTAATTTGAGAGGGTGGAAAAAGGAAAATAAATGGGGGTAAGTGGAGCATGAGGTGAGAATGGGGGATTTTCATGAGTGGGGCAAGCATGGGTATCATGGGAAGCAAGAGTGGAAGGTGAGAAATGGAGGGGTGACATGTGGAAATGAGGATGCTAGGGTTGGCATGGCCAGCTAGGGTTTAGTGTGGTCACTTAGGGTTTCGTGGTCACGTGTGTATTTGGGGAAGTAACATGAGATGATGAAGGTTGAATCTAAGGATTGTGATGCGTGGGGTGTTAAAATAGTAGGGTTGCGTGAGGCAGAGGAGGATGGGCCACATAGGCCCAAATTATGGTTTTCTAGAGAAAACCCTAGGGAAGACTGTGAATGGGCTTAGTGGTGTTAAGTAGTAGGCCTTAACCCACACACCTAGGAGTTGGCCATCTAGTGTGAGCAGTGGGATAAGGAAAGGATGTTGGGGCAGTTAGGAGGTGCAGGAGTCTCAAGATATGGGATGAGCCCCTCTTGGGAGAATAGAAGTAGAAGGTTGGTGACATGCATGTCAAGGGTAAAATATTATCGAATAAGACACGAATAAGACACAAATAATTTAAAGAGGAAGATTGTTGAGCCAGACCCAGACCAGTCTATCAAAGAATAATAGTGGCCAAGAGCGGGGGTGCTCTAGAGACTAGTCCACCAGCGAATAATATTGGCCAGGAGCATTCTGCCCTGTATGTATTCCAGTCCACCAGCTATAATAGTGGGGTTCCCGCACTCGCATGGATTAATAAAGAGTATGTGTGAAATTAGTATATTGTTAAGAGAGCTAAAGCACAAGTTATCTGGACTATAATCCAGCCTCATTACCTATATTATTGTATGTTGCCTATATGATCATACTTGTGTTATATGCCTTATATGTTTGACCTTAGTTGCATGGTTACCTTACTCAGTACGTAGCGTACTGACCACCTGTTTCATGGGTGCTATTCATTCCCACGAGCAAAAGGCCCTTATGACTTTATGCAGGTCGATGATACTATTTTGGATGTCTATGACACTTGTGAGGCAACGGACAGGGCTGAGAGTTGAGCCTGGACCTAGCCTAGGGATCGAGAGTGATCTGGCCAGATTCTATCTTCTGTTTCATTTTTCCTGTATCGTTATGATTTGGTTTTATTCTATTGTATGGTGTTGTCTGTCATTTGGAACTTTAAATCCTTACTTTTGGGTTGTAACTCTTTTGTTTATCGCACTCCAAATTTCTGTATGGTGAAATATTCAGTTCTTCTATGAATGCTCATTTTAATTATCGGCTTGTGTTTGATGTTAATTATATTCAACCTTAACACTTGGTACTAGAACGGTAGGAGTGAACCGGTCTGGTACTAAGTGTAGCGGTAATATCCCCAAAATTTACAGTTTTGTTATTTTACTTCTACTAAACCTTTTCATTAAATAAAATTTTTTAGTAGTAAATTTTAGGGGTATTACAACTACGGTGGCGCACGACGGCTGCTGTGGTGGAGGATGGTGTGGAGTTGAAGAGGTGGGTTTCTAGGCTAAAAGAGGGGGAGTGAGATGGTGGTTGTGGTGGTGGTGGTCTTGGTGGATGATCTAGGTTGAGAGGGTTGGAATGGTGGTGGTGGCGCAACCAAAGGGGCGGCGTAGGCGACGGTTGGTGTGGTGGCCGAAGGTGGTGGAGGGAGAGGAAGGGAGAAGGAGAGGGAGGCAGGGAGAAAGGAAGGTAGGGGGAGGTAGAGGAGGCTTCGGTGGATGTTTTGGAAGGTAGGGAGAGTGGTGGCTGCGGCAGGAACGACAGCGAGAAGGGTGACGAGGGGTGCAAAGTGGTAGATTGAGGGGCCAACTTTGCACGACTGTGCGTGCTTTTGTAGGGAAAATTAGAGGTGGTTAGAGGTGTGGTTCAGTGGAGGGTGATGTAGGGAGGTGTTTGGCAGGTGGTTCGGGTGGCTGCAATGAGCAACAGTGGCGATGGAGGCGTCTGAACAAGGGAGGTAGATTTCTGGGCAGCAAAAAGGGAGCTTGGTTAAGAGTTAGGTATGGGGTATTTATAGGCAAATGGGGGTGGAAACAATAGAGGGGGAAAAGGATAGGGGGGCAGGTATGGCAGGGTCACCAGCTGGTACAGGTCTGCGATTTGCAGGTCTAGTTGGTTTGGGGAGAAGAAAAGGAAAGGGGGGTATGCGTGAGGGGGGAGATATGGGGTTGTTTGGGGTCGAAAAAGGAAAAGAAAGCAATGAGGAGAGAGAGGAGGGTGCAGGTTGGTCGGTAGTTGGTGGTAGAGGAGGGAGCGGTGGTAGATCGCAGGTGCGATCTGTAGAACAGGGTCAGGGAAGAAGGAAGGGGAAAGAAAGAGTTGGACCGGTCGGTTTGGGAAAGAAAAGAAAAGAAAAGAAAGAAAAAGAGAGAGGACTGGGCGGGTTGAATGGGGAAGGAAGGATGGCACGAGCCTAGGCCGTGCGGAGGAGAGAAGAGGGGGAGGAGAGTTGGACAGCGAGGGGAAGCCTGGCCTAATCCGAGGGAAGAAGGGGAAAAAGAAAAAGGAGAAAGGAGAGAAAGTAAATAAAAAGGAAAAAGAAAGGGAAAAATAAAAAAAAAAGGAAAAAGAAAAAAAGAAAAAAAGAAAAAATAGGTGGGTTGGGGTATTTAGAATATTTTGGTATTTTTGGATATTTAAAATAATAATATTTAGTAAAATAATAATTAAATTTCCTTCTTAAATTAATTTGGGATATTTTGAATAATTTTTCCTAAATTCCATTTTAATTAGCAAAATACCTAAATTTTTCCTAATTAAATTATTTATTATTTTCCTCTTAATTTTGCCTTAAATATTCCCCCTTATTTTAATAAAATAATTTATTTAATTAATATCCCTAATAAATTTCTATTTTAACATAATTTCTTAAATTAAGGTTTTCGGATATTTCAGTTACTTACCAACATCATAAATTAACCCTATTATCTTGAGGATAACACGGTTATTCACAACCTCAATATTATTTATGATACACCTGTCGTACACAAACTTATCAAACTTGTCTACATAGGCTTCTACCTGTAGAGGGAAAGATGGACACTCTCTAACGTCAAGATTTAGCTAACCCCACTTAGGCAGATTCCACTCAAAATCTATTAATACAAATACATATTGGGACTTTCACCATTTTATAAAATACCGAGGCTCCTTGATGAATTTATTCTCGCATTTTTTTAAATGGAATAAAAGCCTAGGCCTGATGGATGGCTTAAAAATTTGAAAAAGTGTCTGAACAAATCTACTATTGGTATAAATTCCAAAAAATAACAATCATATAGAAAATCTGTCACCATTCTCCAAGCATTGGGGATGAATTAAGTAGGGCTCAACTGACAGGCTTGGAGAAATTCTCTTATAAATGGGTACAAGGGAAATCGTATGTTGGTATATAAGGTTATACATCTATTAGGCTGATTATTGGCTTTGTTTGAGGGGGTTGGATGAATCCATGGGAGAGAAGAAGAAATATAGTATCTAATATTAAATTGCTCTAGCCGAGCTTTGGCAATGCTACTTGGAAGGAGAGTATCCGAGTCATAAGATGTAAGTTTAGACATGTTGATAGAGAGGGGAAGGTTATAGAGGGGCGAAGGGATCAATTGGTTCGTAACTGACTAGTTCATTGAAGAAAAAATAGGAGAATAAAAATTAAGGGTGTGATGGATATATTTGAAGACATAGAAACAAAGGAGTTATAAGGATGAATAAGATGTTTGAGAACTAGATATTTTAGAAAAGTAGGGGATTTACTAGGTCTGTAGGTAAAACTGGTGGTTAGTGTGATATCGACACTGACTCTGCATGTTCGATTACAGTCAGGAAGCTTGTTTCACTAAATTCCTCCACTTATTACAATGGTAGGAGGAGTTGTGCAAATTTTCATGGATGAAGACAACAAGGGCGTGGACGACAATCTAATAAAGGATTAAAAAATGGATATTCGCATGTTTAAGACAAATGAATAGAGATTTGAAGAAATTTATTCAATGAAAGTATAAGGCTCTAGAGTTAAAAGAAAATGGAGAGTAGTAAATGTAAAAGTAATGAAAGAGAATAAGTTGAGAGGGTATATATATAATGATACGAGACACTCAAAATTATCTCATTTTTTATTTGGAAGATAAATATATTTTTTTTGGTTGTGTGCATTCATTACTGACAGTATTCTCTCGGTAACCTCTGGCTTTTTGGAGAAGACAAAACATCAAATTAGAGCCTCGATTCTCACCTTTTCTTTCCTAATATAACGTTGTAAAAAAATGTGGTCTTTAATGACCTAGGAACTTTTTTCTTTTTTAATAACTATAGTTGGGATCATGTGGTCCTTATTTATAGGTTATTTCTTTGATCTAAACACGTGGGAGTAAGAAAAATGAAGCTTAACTAGTAAGTCATCTTTTTGGTATTATCTTTTATTATTATTATTATCAAATTTTAAATTTTACAAAAACTGATAGAATTTTTGTAGTTTTGTTTTTCTATTAGCAAGATGGGAAAAGCGGATGTTTAATAAATTGGATGGTCAACGAACTTTATAGGAATGAGTTTGTCTGTCACTACTTGATATTGTGTATGTATTATCTGATAGTCTTTTTTGTAAGCTTATTTGTTTCTATTTTGTTGTTGTATACACAAATATTCAATAGTCTTTTATGATTAATTTTTTTGTCTTTATCTGAATACGCTTGTTTGATAGATATATTGATGTGAAATCTTGTCTGTTAGTCTTTCAAGATGTAATTTTTATATATTGTTTTATATTAGGATCTTTTTGGTTAGCATATTTAATGTAATTTTGTGACCGTCGGCCATATAATAGACGTTTGACTTGTTTAATAAACGGAAGTGGTTGATGTAGTTCTTGAATTTTGAAGGGAGTGATGATATGTATTTTTACTCAGTTAGGATTATCAAGCTCTTGACTACTAGCGCAAAGGATGAGAACCATCCCAAACCACACCCAGAAGCGCTAGCCTTAGTCTTGCACCATAATTGGACCGGTGGTTTTTTATATACATTACTTACCGAGTCGACCTTCTACATAATACAAGGCAACCTCTTGTCCTCGATTAGTCCATGCTTCTCCTTTTCCCTCCTCCATCATTTTACTCCTCTATATATAAAAGATCTTGTATTCATTTTGAGTGATTTGAAATTATAATACAACTCTTTTACTCTTGTCCATTCCTCTAAAATTTCTCCTTGGTATTTTCTGATCTTCAACTTTGAGTCTTATTTCCTAAAAACTTTTTGATTTGCAAAACACATACAACAATGTATATTCTTTTCAATAATATGCATATTTATATACAAAATATTGTGTATTTTGCTACATATGATGTGTATATTATTAGATAAGTATATATTCTTACTAATGATATATTCCAAAGACATTTTATTTGGTAAGATGTGTATTATTTTAAAAGAAAACTCAATAAATTTATAAAAATACGACTATATCCACTATGTTTTTAGGGAATGAGTATTTTACGATAAAAAACATGTATTTATACATAAAAATATTTATTGGTAAACAATCAGTATGTAAATCATAATATTACTACCATTAGGAGGATTTAAGTTGCAATATGTTAGCCTCATAGATTAATATACCAATAACCGAAAATAAAATAAAATTTCTAGCAGTAAAAGCATCGGTGGTGTAAGTGGATGACTTGGTTCAATTCCAATTAAAAGCGAGGACGGACCTTCAAAAACCAAATATACCAACAAAATTCGTTAAAATCTTAATCATCATGCGCATCATGCGTAAAATATAAAAAAATAGAGAAGGAAAAGACGAGCTATAACGCATAAACATGGGGCAAATATTGACAAAAGGTAATGAACTAGAACTACCGACTGCTGGGCGTGGCGTTGTTGCGAAGCCAGAAAAAAAACATTAATTGGGTTTTAGGGAGACGAAAAATGAAAACTAGCTCGAAATTTTAGTACCCTTTCTCTACATTTGCTCCAGATAGATCTTCAAATTGCAATTCGATTTCTATTTCGAATATTTTGTAGAAGTTCCAATTTCTCCCTGGGATTGAGTCTCTGAAGTTTTGGTGACGAAGCAGATTGGAGAACCACAGGGATTTATATAATGAAGGATTGCCAAATCTAGGGTGATTTGGGGCCCTTTGATTGAGAAGGAAGGGCCCTGGTTTGGAGTGACGAAGTAGCGAGAGAAAAAAAATAGCAAGGATGAAGGAGGTGATAGGGAGTCCAGGTACAAAAAGTGGGTTGACGCTGAGATTAGGTCAGTGTATGTTTGCAGCTGCTTCTATTGGAGTTATGGTCTTTGCTCACAATTTCTCCAATTACACTGCTTTCTGGTGAGGTTCTACGACTTTTAGTTTTCATCTAATAATAGCGCCTTCCTTTCTATTTTTGATAATCTATCTACTTTTTTATCAGTCGCTTCTGTTGTGTACGTTTTGATTTCCCTTCCTCGTCCTGGTGATTGTTCAGCTGGTTATCACGGAGTACAATGAATTTAAATAACTTTCTGTTTGTAATGGCTCCGAACATGTTTGTGAAAATCCATGAATTTGATTTGCTTACTTCTGGATTTATTCGAGGTAATGAAAGTGTGGAATCAGATAAAATGAGAAATACTTCAACTATTATGTTTGTTGGTTATTAATGTCAGGTTTGTCATTTATTTTGTTGGAATTGGGTAAAATGGGAATTGAATCAACTGTTATGTGTGGCTGTTGTTGAGTTATGTTTGTCATTGTACTGTGTTACCACACAGCGACCTGGATGCTTTCATGTACTGCACATCAAAGCAAGCAGTGTGAACAATTGGCAGAGATTTCTTAGTTGAGCTGAAGTGAGCTTTATTAAGAAGAAAATACAGGAAAGGTTGGCGAGCATTCCTTTGCTTCTTTCACTGCATTGGCTTGCTTGTTGTTTGGTGAGAAGGGAAAGAACGCTGCATTTAGATGCTTTTTATACTTCTAAATGCTGTAGCTATGTATATTGTTTGAAAAGGCACGTCTAAGGCTCAAGGTGCGAAGGTTTGGGACTTTTTTCATCTGACATTGTCGAGGCGTATCTAAGGAGCTGAAGCTGTAAGGCGTGTGCCTTACTAAAAATTAGCTTCTTTTAAGTTTTGGTGTAGAGAAAACAAATTTGATTAGCTATTTTGGACTTTATTTTTATAAATACAATTACTAAATCTCATGTTAGAAAAGAAAGTGAGAGGAAAAAGGGTCGTGGGAAGACCGGTAAACATGATTTTGATGATAAAAAATTATATATTTTGGGAAGATCAAAAACAATTTTAGAATAGTAATATTGGCACCTTTGCCTTGCGTTTAAGCTCTTGGACCCCTATCGCCTAGGTGCGCCTTAGGCCTTTTCACACTAGCCATGTAACATGCATCTTCCCCCCTTCCTTTCTCCATATCACCAATAGGCAGTAGCTGTAACGAGCTATATGAATCCATTGGTGTTGTTGTCCGTCACCATAAAAATTGGTTCAAGACTAAATGCTCCCCGCTTCCCACATTGTGTTTTGACATTCAAAAATACATAACATAATGCTTGCTTCTTTGGCAATGGCCGGCTTGTCTTTATGTACTTGCACATTGTCATCCTTTCTTATGTTTGTGGATAGGCACGAGAGCATGACAAGGAGGTCCTCTAGATCGTGCAAAAATAACATCTTTCCCTATGAAAGTATCATTCATCTTATGCTCGTGTATGGTACTAGTCTTACAGTTTCCATCCTACCTCCACTGCCTACGGAGTTCAACCATCTCAGTTTTATATATTGATTTAGTTGGCGGCTATGATTGCAGTATCTAGCTGTGAGGACAAAAGTGTTCCTTTTCTTTGACATATATAACATTTTCCCATTTCCCTTACCTAAAGATCATCCCATTTATCTTTTTTCTTGCTCAAAATGACATTTTTGATGCGCTTTTATATTGCTATTTTAGTATTTGTTCTACTATTGCTCATTTGGTATTTGGTGGGAAAGATAACATTATGTTTTGCATATCTTATAGTGTGTTTGGAAATGACTAGAACTTTTTCAAGGAACATTCTATTAAGACCCTGCAACTTCAAGTGGATTCACAGTAGAGTGAGATCGATTGTTGAGAGAAAGTAGAGATTGAGTGTATTAATGGTGAAAACAGTAGAGATGAAACAACCAGGTATTTGAGGTCCTGGCCCCACCCTTCCGTTGTCTAATTCCCACCTGCCTATTCTCTCTCTGTCCTTCCCTTTTTAACTTAGTGTATGTATGACTCCCTAACAGAAATTGCTGACTCCCACTATACCATAACAGAAAAGAGAATGACTCCAAACATTACTAATAGACTCCTACTAACTTACTAACAAACTCAACCTAATTGGACTCAACCCAGCTCAGTCGTAGCAGCACAAACCCATCCAATACAGCATGTCGTAAGCCTTCTCTTGCCCTTTTCCCTTCCTCGGGTCTATCACATCCATTTTAATTCGAACAAAAATTTAAAATGGGCATTATTTCTTTTCAAAAGAGTTCTCTTGAATTTTAAACGTAAAATAAGGATATATATATATATATATATTTTTTTTTTTTTTACATTCCTGCCATCCTCATACCAAGGGACCACTAAATATTGGCAAATCCTTTGCATAGCCATGAAATTGTGGTGCGACCTTTATATGGAACTATCTTAGAGGTATATGCTCTCTGCTTTGTGATTTTCTTAGTACTTTGACTTTTGAAAATAATAGAACTCAACCATGTGCTAGATTACTGGCGAAACACATTAGTTTGAATTTCCCCCTCTATATTGTTGGCTAACTTAGAGATCTGTTCTTTTCATTCAGCTATTTGATTGCATCTATGGGTCTTCAAGTGCTTTGGAGCCTTGGGCTTGCATGCCTTGATGTCTACGCATTGAGGATAAAGAGAGACCTCCAAAGTCCAATCCTAGTGAGCTTGTTTGTTGTAGGTGACTGGGTATGTTATGTTATTACTATATTTGAAAATTTTTATTGTCTTTACGGACTTCTTTTAGGATAAATTTAATTTAGGTACCTTGATATTTTGTCTAACATTTTATGGATACCTTGATATGCTATAGGTGTTTTTAATACTTTCACTTTAGTACCTTCACATTTTAATTGAGTTTCACTTAAGTGCCTAAATAAAATTAGAAATATGGTTATTTTCATCATTTATATACTTGAGTGTAAAGAAATCAAAATGTAAGTTACTAAAATGGAAACATAGTTACTCGTAAAATATTAGGCCAAATGTTGGTACCCTAAGTGGAATTTATCCTATTTTTTATGTTTTTAGGAGCATGAGCATGTTACACTCTTACTAGACATTTTTAAATGTATTTGGAAACATTGCTCCATCACAGAAATTTGGAAGATAGAGACCATAGAAGTATGACGTAGAGCCATCTCAAACATTTTGGGGCCATGTTCTTAAACTGAAAATAAAGGCCCTTAAAATGGAAAAATAATATAATTATCAAAATGTTAAATATATTTTTATAATAACAGATTAGTGATTATAGTATATGTTATATTAATATAAGAACATACTATTATATTATATTATTAAGATATGTATAATAATAGTTATTTTTTTACAAGATATGTTAAGTTAATATAAGAACATACATACTATTTTATACAAGTGATGTAATTTAGATTTTTTTTATTCATTGATAGTTTTTTCATAATAATCAATATCATATTTTAAAAATTTAATTGTGAAACATTAATGTAGAATAACAAACAATACCACCATTATGAATGTCATGTACGACGGAATTTGGAGAGGTTACTAGTGTATGCAGCCTCAAATATAAAATAACTAATTATTTACGTAAGCTAATTATTATATTCAACCAAACATCACCTAAATCAGTGATTTAATCCAAACACTAATATAAACTAACATTATAATGCATTGAAAAATATATTTATAAAAGTTTATTATTATGTTTAACCAAACCCTACATAAACTGGTGATTAAAGTTGAAACACCAAATTAAACTAAAATTAGAAGAAAATAAAAATGCATAAAAAATGTATTTGGAAAAGAGAGGAAAAGGAAATAAAATGATTATAGAAGGAGCACTAACCCCAAACTTGCAAAACTGACATGCGCATTCTACCACCTTGGTCATTTTTATCTTGACGGTCACAATTGATTTAGTTTTAATATATCAAAAAATTCTAGCCCTGAAAAAAACAAAAGCAAACCCCACGGAATGGGTATCAAACCTGCGCTGTGATGGAACTGTCAGCACACCACTCCACTGCACTATAGATGGTTTCTCTTGACAAATGCTATATATGAGGCCCGTACAATTTGGGGGCCTTGTGCCAGAGCTCAAACTGCACATGGCCATCATCGACCCTGATATGGCCCTACGAGTCCCTTTGATCAGCTTTGCCTCAATTTATTTGTTAACATACCTAATAAGATGCCTGGATCTTGCTGGTATCTGTATCTATGCTTGAACTGCTAGTCTAGCGTGTTGTAAACCCATTTTTCTGTTGCATTACATCAGTATGATGTCATGGACTGTTAATACAAAAAGAGATTGGTTATTGCTCTGAGAGCATATTGAATGAAAAATGTAGCTTCTGCCATGCACATTGCATTTCTTCTAGTGACATTTCTTCTTCTTGTTGCGTGGGGGCAGAGCAGTGAGACAAGCTTTCTCATGTAAAGTTTGTTTGTTTGTTTTTTTTTTTTTTTTCATTTAATTTTTTTCAAACTAGAACTGAGATCGAGCATATAACCTTGTGTATAGTCAAAATTTGCTGTTGTAGAAGTTCCTTGAAACGCATGCTTTTCCCATTCCGGCTTCTAGGATTCGATATGATTAATTTGAATATATTAATACATGTCTTATGTATTTCAGTCTAGTCATGTGCCAAATGTATAATTATCATCTCTGTAGTCAGTTTGCTTTCTTTTCTGTTTACTTGTTTGGGAATGGTCCTTGGCGGCTGCTATGATTTGGCAAGCAGCATTTTGACTTGTGTATGTGAAAATAACAGTAACAGTTAAGTCTATAGGACCCGTCAGTTGATGTGACGACTAGGGTTAGAGGAAATGGCATGAATCATGAGTGTTTGGATAGTGAAAGTTGCTGCAGTAGCATGGTGAAAGACAGAATGCAGGGTCGATTTCTACCCATAAAAGGGCTAATAATGAAAGAACATATTCTCCCTAGCTTATATTCAGGACTTATCTAATAAGATCATGCCAGAATTTTTTTTATCATAATAATAATAAAAAAATATAAAATTAATGATAGTAATTATATAATAATAGTAATAACAACAACAAAAACAACAACAACAACAATAATAATAACAATGGTAATTCCACTAACATAAGAATATTTATTATGGCACTAACAGTAATAGAATAATAATAACACGTTTAATTTTATAAATTAGATCACATTGTCACAAATGGACGATTGTCCAAAATAAATGAGGAGAACATAGCCTTAATACTTATATTGAACTCAACTTTAGGAATGGTTCAAATGAGAGAATCCACCCCTATTCATCGTATGGATCTCTTTAATCAAGGGTAAACTTATGTTAATACAGTTCTAATCCAAGGGCTACAATTTACCATTATAAAAGCCTAATAATGATAATTACTAAAAGAGCCAAATAATAAATAACAGTAGATATTTCTCCATAACACTTCTGAATTGGCTACTTTTATTATACGGTCTTCTAAAACCTATAATCAAATTTATATTTTATCACAAATAACTAAATATGGTTAAAATAAATAAAATTAGTGGGCCTCATCTATTTATTTGATTTGCTCCTGTCAGGGGCGGTCCTGATTCTGACACATTGCAGGTTTGCTCCATGCATGGGATCAAAAGCTTCAAGATCTTGTAATTGAACTCCACGTTATTTTAGGATGACATCTTCCATTTATTTTCATCCTCCTCTTGAGTCTTGAATCATCCATTCATCTCCACACACACTTGACATGGACAGTGCTCCGTCATGTCATCAACTGGATAAATTATGGCTGTATATATATATATATATATAAGAAATGGAGCCATTATATATATATTTCTGGGCAACTCTTACTTCCATGAAGCATTGTCTTGTATACCAAAATTGGTTGATCAGGACGAGGTAGGCAGTTGCGCTTGGTAAGTATGCTGAGGCTGTAGTAATAGTATGTACAGCCTACACGTTTTATGTTTGAATGGGCTAGCGAAGGTGCTATTGGGGTCGTTGAAGAACCAAGCCCAATTGTATTCCCTATTTTTTTCTGTGGGAACAAAAAACACATCTCCAAGTGATTCAAATTTGATTTCATAGAACCTGCTGAATATCTAAAATTACATGATGTCCCCATGACCTGTAAAACTAGCACAAGTATTATCAATTTGGCAGTCCAGAATGCTGCCTGCCTTTTAATCCTGTGTTGTCAGTTGTGGTTATGTCATGTCCGTTATTTCATGATATATTGAGAATGAATTGACCTAGAAGGTATAGGGAATTAGGGCACGACATCTGTTTTTGGAACCCGGTGTCTCTAATTAACTTTTGTCTAACAGGTGACAGCTACCTTGTCGCTTGCAGCTGCATGCTCATCAGCAGGAGTCGTCGTTCTGTATTCAAGAGACTTAGACTTTTGTAGCAAGAATCCACAAGAGCTACCCTGCAGCAAGTACCAGCTATCTATAGCCTTCGCCTTTATCACTTGGTTTCTTATTGCCCTTTCTTCACATTTGATGTTTTGGATATTAGCCTCCGTTTGAATAGCTTGTGCAATTGCTTTCCTTGACATAATAATGCCTCTTACTCAACCGCATTGTCTCTTGTAAATGTGAATTGTATCCTTTCAGTCGCATCTATCTGCTAAGGCAATTTTGGCTTGCTCAAATTGCAACGAGCCTCTTGGTGGTGCAGTTCAGGCTTGTATTTTATTTTAGTTTTTACATTTCGATGTTTTAGGATTTCATGTAATTTGTAGAATATTATCTGAGATTTTTCATGTAAATGAAGTAATTTTCTAATGTTATTTTTCCGTACATTGGACAACCGTACTTGGCTTCCTGTGCTGGCAAGAGTTGTTCCAACTACCAAGCAGAATGATTAGTTTAAAGCTCTTTGTAAAGGCAGTTAATGAAAATTGTGGATCACTTCAGTAGATTGGAGAAACTTTTGTTCAAAGCAGGGTTTAGCCATATGTAAATTCTTCTCTTTTTCCTTCTCCTTTCGTTACAACATTCTAGGAATCAAGTGAAGAATGAACTTTAAATTAACATTTCATACGATTAATTGTATGCTGAATAATTTGTAATTTGGGGAGGAAGTCTTAAGGTGTGTTTGCTTTGTGGAAAGTAAGAAGGAAAGGAAAAAAAAAAGATAGAAGATGTTTTTTTATGTGTCTGGTTGTTGAGAAAAGGTTGAGTAAAGAAAATAAAAAGAAAAAAAGTTAAGAAAAATATATTGCGTCGATTTCCTCACAAAAATTGAGGAAAAGGAGAGGAAGGTTGGGAAAAAATTGTCTCAACCAATTTCTTAACTCTGTTTGTTTTTATTGTGGTCGCTATTGAAGATTCTTCGAGCTTTCTTCCACTTCTTCAAGTTTTTGTCTTCTTTGAACTTTCATCTTCTTCCATTGTCCTTCTTCTCTGAGCTTTCATCTTCAACATCCTTCTTTTTTGAACTTCTATCCATCCCATGGCTCCTTTGTAGTTTTGGTAAAAGCTTCATGTAGGTTGTTCAACAAGTGTCAAGCCCACTCTTCTAATCAAAGTCTCGTCCACTCCATTATTTTGAATTGCATAGATTTGTTTTAAATTAGTTAGCAATAATTCAATTCTCAAACCCTAAGTTTATTTCATTTTGAGGTATATGAATTAGACTTGATGAGTAGGAAATATGATAATAAGTATGCTAAGATTGAGGATTTGGGCGATTTTTCCTATTTTTTGGGCTTTAATAATTCTTTTTATTTGTCCAAGTATACAATAGAGGGAGTACGTCATATATTGCCACATCAAACATTATAACTAGAGTTAGTAAAAGTTGATCTGACCCGTCTAACATAATCCAAGAAATTCAGGAGCCCGACCTGACCCAAACTTAACCTAACATTGGCCTGAATATAATTGATCTAACCTGATCCGATCCGAACCCAACTAGTAATCCGACCCATTATCAACCCGACTCGCCATCAATCTAACTCGACACAACTAAATTTGATATTCATTAGATATGATAATATAAAATTACACGTCATATCATTTATTTAAATCTTTTAAAATATATTGTTTTATAAATTTTACTTATTTTTCTTACTTTTATTGTGCACATACTTATACACCAGTAATATTCTAATTTTACCCTTTTTTTTTGCATAAAAACACAATATTAAAAAGTCATAATAATAAAATATTAGCAATTAATAACATATTTTTAATTACATACTTACATAAAGTCAAACTTAATGCTATCCTATAATGTTAATAAGTTAGATTAATTTTGAAGGTCAATGTCTTAATTTACCTAAATTCGAAGTGATCTGACTTAGAATTAGATTGGCTCGAACCCAACTCGATCCATTAAAATCTAAAAAGACTCGATTCATCAAGTTAACCCAAACTTAACCTGTCAAATTAACTCGAACACAAAATAATCTAAATATAAGCTTACCAGACCCAAATCCAACCCAAACATGACCTGACCTAGTAAATTAAATCAATAAAACCTAGATTTTCAATGATCTAAACCTGAACCTATACCAACCTGAACAATAAGGTGACCCAAAATGACCTAAAATTGAAATGACCTGACCCATTCCACAATTGATTTCAAAAGAAAAATGACTCACAAACATCTTGTTCCAAGAATAATTTGACTCGATATAATCCAACCCGCTCGAATAGATTGCCATCTATAATCATAACCCTATAAAAGGTCTTGGGGTCAAGTTGGTTATATTATGAAATATTTCATTGCAACCACTCTTGTGATGAAATCTCGAAGAAATTTAGTTCTCACCTGGTTGAAAAGAAACTGTGCTATTTTTTTTCTCATCTCATAATCTCATAGGACATGAAAAATATATTCCTCTTGACCACAAATATCACACGTGTTAATATTTCTCCTATGTTCTTCCCTAGTATGTTGGGGTATAGGGGGTGGCAGCTAGTTCCTATCTGACTGCGACTTCTAAAGCTTATCATAAGCCTCTTTGGCCTGATATCTATGCAAGTGTCACTTACATATAAGTTCCTTAATAACGTCCCTCAGATGCCTGCATTGTTCCTTGTGTAGCCAACATCTAGTGCCTCTATTTGAATTGGAAATGGTCTTGGAAATTTTTGATGCCCACTATCATCAATGTAAATCTTTGTTAATGGCACCGCTAAAGGGGTATATTTCTTGCACTTTTGTTAGGGACTCATCTATAAAGCGGGTTTACCCTTCTAGGATTTTTTGTGCTCTTTGGTATTACCTTTTGTTGACTATGGCTTATTAGTTTGGAGGATTTATTCACCCGAGCTTACATCTAGTGACATTTTCTAGGTTATGATGCATTCCTTTCTTTTCCCTACCTTAAGGGATTCTTTCTGACACCCTAGAGCAGCTTCACCTTTCTAACTCACTGGTATCTCTTATCGTGCATAGGTTGACCACCTCCTCCTTTAGACTACTTTGGAAGAAACTCACAAGCAAGCTAGGAATTTTACCCGTCGTGTGGACTACGACAAGGTGACTCACTCACTCAATATCTTTTCCTCATAGCATATAACATAGTTATCTCTAATAGATATGGTAGTGGGTACTTCATGTCTCTAAGTACTGATTCAATTGCTCTCATTTGTTCGTTGTATTTAGTTTGGTATATGTATACTAGGTATGCCATCCCTGTCGTAATAATTTATACTTGGTGAGACTGAATGGATTGCTCTTGTCGGTCCTCCTGTACCTGCTGCATTCAGTTGTGTTGTACTACAAACAAGATAAATGGGTTTGTTCCATTTGAGTAATTAAGTAGAATGACACACATATGACATGTAAAGATGAGATGTTGATTGAGATAAAAGGAAAGTATAATGTTAGGTAGAATAGTAAAGAGCCATGGATTTTTTTGTCTTCTATGTTTATTATGTTATATTTGAAATAGAAATAAATATAGAATATTAAACACAAAAAATATTTTTTTAAAATTATATTTTTCATAAAATTTTTTCAATAACTAAATAAGAGATTTTTTTTTTCTTAAATCAAACTCTCGCCAGATTTTTGTGGTCTCAACTAATATTGATTAACAGTTAACGGGATCTTATATGATTCTTACAACATTAACATCTTGGGATGATGATTGGGCTTTGCCGCATTGGGTAGGGAGTCACTAGTAGTGCACATACTCCAGGGTCGAATTGAGGCATTATAACGTTATCTTTTAGTCGTACATGATATGATTTCACTTTAGTTTTATACAGTTTGATTGGTGAGAGGCAACGAGTAGGATGCTGCATGCATGTCTGTTTTCTAATTGTGGGACCACATTTTTTTTTAAGTTGTCCAAGTTGCATTTTATAGGGTGATTAGTGACATTCATTATCCAACCAAGTTGGCTTTGTTGAACTATGCACATAAACTCACAAGAACCTTTCTCAAAAGAAAATAATATTGTTTTAGTGGACGCTGTAAATCCTTTCCTCCACTGTAATAGAGGTAAATTAGGGTACTGCAATTTTTTTTTATTATTGCAGCTATTTTATCTCAAAAAATTTACATATATTTTCATATTTAAAATATTTACATTTTTATAAAAAAGACCCAAAGCTCTTTTCGTTGGACTAAAGAAGAAACCACAACATAAACCCTTTATGATAATGCGACTACTAGGTGGGTAAGGTATCCTAGTACAAGCCTCTTGGTATTTCGTATGTCTATTGCTTAGGCGGGTATGGTATCCCAACTTTATGTAACCCTCGTTGTAGATGCATTCAAGATGTGTTGGGTGAGGTATCCCTGTAATAGCCCCTTGATGTATTATAACCATGTGTGGTGGGTGTCGAATCCCAATCTATGTTATCCCTTGCAATAGATGCACTTAAGGCGTGATGGGTGTGGTATTCCTGAAGAAAAACCCACTCGGCATATTCTGAATAAGTGTGGTATCCCATGTCTTTTGTTCATGGTAAAAAAACCGAGTTTGTTTGAATTGAAAATATTATAATTAGAAAGAGTATGATCACTAAATGGAAGATCAATAATATGGTTTCATCTATATGAATTTAATGCATGATATGTATTATCATACCTTCTACGATCCTTATGCGAGCATGCTTAACTATATGATGATCATGAGCTTTGAAGTGATCTACTAAATATGTTTTATACCATGCTACTATGTGACCTCAATGTGCAGCATAAGCCCTTACCATATCTTAAATACTTTATTTTACCAATACTTCACTGTACCAATACTACATTTGTGTGGTCGCTATGATGATCCAACTTCTTATCTGGTGAATAGAGGATGATTTATAGGGATATGATTCTCAGTGAGAGTATATTGAGGATGATATTGTGAGCAAGTAGTTGGCCATTACATAGGGATCAAGCTTTTGTATCCCGTTTAGTTAAGATTTAGGCTAATCGATTTAAATTATTTTTCCCACTATGTTGGGATGTATTTTGTTATTTTTGGTTATTTAAACTCTTGGCTTAGGTTCCTATATTTATATTTAGTAATATCTCTCATATCTATATTATTATTCTCACCACTGTTATTATAATTGTTATCCTAATAGAGCATGCATCATTTTGTTCGTTTCTCTTTTTGCCTTACATCAAACATGTGTTAGGTGATACACACACCTCTCCCATGGTTAATGTGGGGTGAAATTCCTTGTTTTTATTTTTTACACTTTCACATTGTCTTCAAAATGAAAATTTATAGCCCAAAACTTGGGGGTTTAACAAGTTGGTAACAAAAGTATATGGCTATGTGTACAAAGGGTGAAATAAGATGTTATGAATGACGAGTTTATTTAGGGATTTCAACATAAGCTACGATAATTTTATGGTACTTAGTGACTCATATAGCACCCTGTTAGTAAGAATACCTACTTCCAGTCAAGGTTCAAACATATTCAGGACATGTATCACTAAATATAAGATTTGCTTGAGGAGAGGCAGCTCTATTTGGAAAAAAATCTATACTGATGAAAATGGGTCGAATATGGTTACAAAGTCCTTGCTTAGTAGCAAGCATGACATGTGTTACACCAAAGCTGGATTGAGTATGTTGCATTGTTCTTCTTAGCATAGAAGAAGGGGGTTATTCCCATGTCTCAGAAGGGGGAGAATTGTTACGATTTTTAAATATGGGAAGGGCTCTGCCAAGTCAAGACCAAGGGACACTTTTTGTTTGGGTTGGCTTGATATACTAGCCAATGTCGAGGAAGAATTCTTGGACAAATGCATAGCAAAGATGAAAATTATGAGAGTAGTTAGAAAATTTCTTAATTTAAGTGATTTGGTACTCATCAAACATGGCACCCTATGAATTGATAGGGACACTTTTAATTTTTATTTTTAGAGGGTCTTGTACACTTTTATTTTTATACTTTGATTGATGTTATGGAGAAACTAGTATTAGGTTTATCAACTAATAAGACATATTATGTCAACTTAGGCTTAATGAGGGAGGGTGTAATACCTTGAATTGTAGCTAACCTAATCCTATATAATTAATTATTATCTGGAGAAATTTATATTTTAGCCTTACCCTAATTCTTAATCCCAAAATGTTAACCTTATCCTAATCTTTCAACCGAGTAATTTATATTTCTTAACCTAACCTTAATCTCGATTGATTTATATCTTTAATCTTACCTGAATTAGCTAATCAAAATTTAACCTAATATAAATCCTAATCTTCTCACCTTTTTTTCATTTTCTTTTCTTTCTCCTTCCTCTGCCAATTTCTTCTTCTCCTTTATCCTCTACCATTTTTCTTGGGTGTATTTTCCTTAACCTTCCTTAACCTTTGCAACACAACCATCATCTCCCACATCTCATTTTTGTTGAAAATTTTTCCCTACTATCCCTCGTGCACCATGTTACTGTTGCGATCACCCCTGCCACTCCTCGTGCCCTTGCTCTGCTTCCCCTCTGCTATTGATCACCATTTCCCGATCCTCCTCTGCCATTCTTCTCCTCCTTTGCACACTACCATACACACACATATATATACTACCTTGTCACTCTCTTCCTCCCTCATTTATTATCTTATTTATTACCTACTTTATGTCGAGCAAACCATCCACGCATCACCACCTTCTTCCTTCTTCTTCTTTCTTCCTCCCCCTACTATTTGACTTGTTGAACCACCACCACCAAGCACCGACATTGCTTGGTAAACCACCTCAATCCCCCTCACCATAGCTGACCATCGCCACCCCTCTCCATCACCTTCTTCTTCCTTCCCTACGTGTTCTTTTCATTTTTGTGAGGTGCACGACCGTGCTTCTCACGCATGGCCCCAACCGTGACCTCTCACAAACTTTCACACACAATCTTGCTTCTCATGCACAACCCATGCATGGTCTCGTGCACAATGGTGCACCATCTTTTCCTTCTCACCCATTCAAGCCCGTGCTTCTCATTCATAGCTCGTTCGTGCATTCATTGCTCTTTACTTGTGCACCTACGCCCGTGCCATCTCTTTGGCACAATCGTGCCGCTTTTCTAGCACACTCCACTCAAACATCACCAAAACACCACCTTATCACCACCATACCTTCTACCACACTCCCGTGCAACCTAAACTTTCCATTATTTTTGGTT
Source organism: Tamarix austromongolica (assembly GCA_039764185.1). NCBI lineage: Eukaryota > Viridiplantae > Streptophyta > Magnoliopsida > Caryophyllales > Tamaricaceae > Tamarix > Tamarix austromongolica. Next base: position 101,904,779 of record CM077810.1, on the reverse strand, counting down.
ATTTCTATTTTCACCCTCCTTTATCTTTATTTTTCCCTCAATTGCAATCTTAGGTTCTAATTTTGTATTATCCTTGTTTTTGTATGTGATCTTCTAGTGATCTTAGAGGAAGCGGTTTATGATTTACGTGTTTAGAGCCAAATGTCCTTGTAAGTAAGGATACATGTTGTATCTAGGGCTTTATGTGCTATATATATATATATATATATATATTTGTATGTGGTTTTTTTTGGGAATGATATATGAATAATGTTGTTTATGAAAATGGTATGATATGATATCTTGAGAGTAATGAAAATGTGTGAGTATGTATTTTGGGTAGAATGTTGGATTCGTGGTATCTATGTATATACTTGGGGTTTTGTATCTCATATGAATATCAGAGATTGATATATATATATATATATATATTGGGTTTTATAAAGGCCGTTGGGAAAGTATGATTGCCTTAACTATTGTAAGGGCACTATGCTCATTTGAGGATAAGAATGATAATAATTATGGCTTTGAAAGTTATATGGTTGAACTTACTTGATTCAATTATATGTCTTGTATATTTATATGAGCCCCGTATGTTGATCCCGGATATACAATCAACACTAAATAAGATACTAATAATTTAAAGTGAAATATCACATGAGTTTGGCCGAGGTGTTTATATGCATCCATTCCATTGGATAATAATAATAATGTCTCAGGTGTGTTGTCATTGAGAGGTGCATCAATCTGTTCCATCGGATCAAGAATAGTGGGGGCCCTTACTCAATGTGAATATAATTAAGAAAGAAATACTAATGGATAAGACATCAATCATTTAAAGTGTAAGATTATGTGAGTCAGGACCGAACTGTTGAATATGTTCCACCGGATAATAATAGTGACTTAGATATGTTGTGCCTGAGAGGTTCTTTAGACCGTTCCACTAGTTTAAGAATAGTGACTCAAGAGCGTTTTGCCCTGATAGGTGTTGGATCCGTTTTACTGAATAATAATAGTGACCTAGATGTGTTTTCACTAAGAGGTATTTTAGACCGTTCCGCTAGTTTAAAAATGGTGGGGCCCTTGATCTCAACGTAAATAAAATATTGGAATATGAGATATCTAATAATGAGACCTAGAGTTAGTCTTTACTTGCCATCATTTTTGTTAACACATGTATGTTTATTTTCTGAGGTGAACTCATGTATTATGTGTAACCCTAATCGACTGTACTATTACCTTACTTAGTACGTCGTGTACTGATCATTCATTTTATGGGTGTTGCTCGTTCCCATGAGTAGACGATGCACATGTCTTTATACAGGTTGATGATGACCTAGTGGACGAGTTTGCAACTTTTGATGCATTATATGTGGAGCAGTGACTTTTTTATCAGGGTTTTGGGCGTAGAGTCATGTTATTCAGATGATAGTTTTACTAGACACCTTTTTAGACTCTTAGTTCTATTGGATCCCTTTTATTGTTTCTTGATATTGTACTTGGAGTAAATATCCAAACTCTTATATGATGCTTATGAAAGTTCTCTCGTTTCATTTTTATCATGTTTTATATTCTAATTGTATTGCCTTGTAATTGATGTAAGGATAATATGGTAAGCTAGATTTATGTCAATTACGACAGTAACACCCAACTATTTGATAATACGTTTTGGGGGTGTTATAGAGGGCATAAAAAGCCTTCATGTTAACCATTTGTATGTGTGTGCAAACTTCTTCTTCTTATTATTTTTTCTTTTCTTTATAGTCAATACTATCTTCATTTTTTCCTCACATAAATCTTCATTCTTGATTTTGTATTTTACTTTTACATATTTTTATCAATTGTGTTATTAAATCAAGGATTAATGTTTAGTGCTTTTTGATCCTGTCTTTCCCACTCAGCTAGTTGGAAGTGTGTGTCATCCCAATAGAAGGTGTGTGTTGTCCCATTGGGTTAGCCAATGACCTATGTAGATCATCCCTAACATCCTCTTAAGGTAGATGGACTAATGTTGTTGTGTATTTTTTTTAAATGGGTAACATGGGGTGTTATTTTTGGGACTTATATTCACATTAAAAAATGAACAAAAGGCTAGCATGAATATAAAGTGCTTCTTCTTCTTTTTCCCTTCTATGAGTGGCTTCAAATTTAAATGACATTTCATGCGCCCAAATATTTATACTATTTTAAGTACTACGACTCCTTTTTCATACAAGTGGCTTCAAGTTTAAATCCTTTCCTTTTTGCTTATCCTTTTGTTACAACTTTCTAGGAATGTGAAGAATGAACTTTAAATTATCATTTTAGATGATTGATTGTATTCTTAATAATTTTTAACTTGAGGAGGAAATTTTAATGCGGGATTTGTGCGGTCTCAGTTGTAGATTTTTTCATGCGATTTGATATTTGATGAATAATTATAATATTCAAATTAATCCGATCTAAAAAATTAAATAACTAATCTAATATTTTTTTCCAAATCAAATAATCAATATGATTATAAAAAAATTATATAAATTGGATATCTGATATGAGAAATACAAATAATATTCGCACACACACTCTGAAAACTATCTATTTTTTATAACATTTTATTGCATATAATCATATATATATTTATAATCATTATTGTGTGTGTGTGTGTGTGTGTGTGTGAAGTAAATTTTATACTTTTTAATAATTATTTTTTTTAAAATATTTAAATATTATTTAAAATTTGAAATTACCAATTGAATATAATATAATTTAATACTTGAAAACATCATTTGATGAAATTGGATCGGTTTATTATCTTTCTTTTGAATAATTTTTTATCCGATATTTTTTATTTGTGGCTTACTCTAAATTTTAGGATATTTGACACATTTTTTGTTATTTAAAATTTTGAATATCTGATGTTTTTTCTTCAAATATCTAATTTTTTTATTGCATATCTGATGATTGGATACTCGATATTACAGACATTTGATTCGTGAGCACCTAATCAATTGGATTGATAGAGTAACAGTTAATGGGATCTCACATGGGTTTTAGGACATCAACTTCTTAAGATGATGATTGGGGGAAACACGAGCAGAGACTCAAGAGCCAAGTTGAGGTATTATCTTGTTGTCTTTTAGTAGTATATGATATGATTTTACTTCGGTTATCTATCTCAGGTGTAAAAGTATAAATAGGTCTTTTAAAATAAAATAACTGTAATAATTCAAACAGTTGAAATATAAGAGTCTAATTTCTATTAGTGACTTAAGTCACTAGTTGGAGGATCAGTTATTTATAAATATTCATAATTTTAAACACACACACATATATATATATATATATATATATATATATATATATATATATATATATATATATATATATATATATATATTCTATACTTATAAAACATATACTATAATTTATTTTTATTGTGTTAGTCTAAGAAATGATTGCTAGTGTGTCTAAGTTAAGAGTATTACTTTTCGATATATGATTTCACTTTAGTTTTATAATGTTTGATCGGTGAGAGGCAACGAGTAACATGCATGTTTGTTTTCCAATTGCGGGGCCACATTTTTTTTTGGTTGACCCAGTCGCATTGTTCAAGGTGATTGATGACGTTCATTGTCTAGCCAAGTTGGTTTTGCTGAACTATTCACATCAACCGACAGGAACCCTTTATGATAATGCGACTACTTGGCGGTTGTCATGTAACCCTCAAGCTGACGGGGGAAGGAAAGTGTTATGGAAAACCTAATATTACAAAAAATAGGAAATAAATAAACGTCTCCAGCAGCAATCGATCCCATAAAATGAAGTCAACATGTGAGTTGTATGCCATGACTCATGAGGCTCGAACCCAGGACGATAAGTTAAAAACCTAACCCACGTTACCCACCTACCCTTTTTTTGAGTCCTTGCTAATTTCATTTTCTCTTTCATGACTGAGCGCGTTTAGAAAATATTAAGCTGCCACGTCTAGTATCAGCTATGAAAACTTCACAATAATGGTGCTTGTCCTATATTAAATTTGGCACTCCTATGAGCCGAGGGCCATCATATTTATGAAAAACCCAACTTGGATCGTTTGCGACAGGCATAGCTTCGTATCATTTGTTTTCTTTTCACTTTGCTATTCAGTTTTGCAAATTAGCTAAGCTATGGGTAGTGTCTTCACAACACATATCACGTTAGGTGACGCCACAATCACTCGCTGCTGGGAGTGCAAATCTAGAAGATGGGTGTATGTGTGTGAACTCAATCCCAATCGCATGTCCTATATGAAAAATGTGGGATTTGTGTGGTTTCAGCTGTAGAGATTTTCATATGATTCGATGTTTGATAAATTAGTATAAAATCTGAATCAATCTAATTTAAAAAAAATTAAATAATCAATTTAATGTTTTTTTTCTTCAAATCAAATAATCAATATAATCAATAAAAAATATATAAATTAGATGTTTGATATGATAAATATAAATAATACTCGATCCAATAAATTATATGCATATATAATCTGAAAACTATTTTTTTATAACATTTTATTGCATATAATCATATATATATATATATATAATTAATTAATTAATTAATTAATTAATTAATTAATTAATTATTATTATTGCGTGTATGTGTGTGTGTGATAAACTTTATAGCTTTTAATTATTACTTTTATAAAATATTTAAGTATTATTTAAAATTTAAAATTACTAATTGAATATAATGCAATTTAATACTTGAAATAGAAAATTTGATCAAATCGATTCAAATTGGATCAGTTTATTATCTTTCTATTGAATAATTTTTTATCCAATATCTGTCATTTGTGACTTACTCAAAAGTTACGAATATTCAATGTCTTGTTTATTATCAAACATTCTAAACATTTGATATTTGTTTCTTCAAATATCTACAAATTCTTAATGGATATCCGATGAATAGATATTCGGTATTTCAGATCTTCAATTCGTGAACCCCTACTCAATCAGATTGATAGATTAACAGTTAATGGGATTTCACATGGGTTTTACGGCATCAACATCTTGAGATGATGATCGATGGAATCACCATCAGTGCAGAGACTCTAGGGTCAAGTTAAGGTATTATCTCGTTGTCTTTTAGTAGTACATGATATTATTTTACTTCAGTTGCATATCTCAAGTATAAAATGATATGTGAATCTCTTAAGATAAAATGATTGTAGTCACCCGGATAACCGCAGTGTGAGAGTCTGATTCTTGTCACTAACTCAAGTTATTGGTTGAAGGGTTGGCTATTTATGGATACCCGTGATCGTAAACACTTATTTTTCTGTACTCGTAAGACACATGTCGTAATTTACTTCTATTGTGCTGGTCTGGGAAAGGGTTGTTGGTGTCATCTAAGGTAAGTGTATTTCTTTTCGATATATGATATCACTTTAGTTTTATGTAGTTTGATTGGTGAGAGGTAATGAGTAACATGCATGTTTGTTTTCTAATTGTAGGATCACATATTTTTTTGGTTGACCCAGTCACATTTTTCAGAGTGATTGTTGACATTCATTATCTAGCCAAGTTGGTTTTGCTGAACAATTCACATCAACTAACATGAACCCTTTATGATAATGCGACTATTTGGCAGTTGTCATGTAACCCTCAAGCTAGTCGGGGAAGGAAAGTGTTATGGAAATAGTGTGGATTTAGAGAGATCCATACCAAATTGAGATTAAAAAGAATATGTACAATTGAGAACTCACACAAAAATTAGAACAATTCAGGAAAAAAGAGATTTTTATTTGTACTTTTGTGTAGTTACAATATGATTTAATGACTGGTTCACCAAGTATGCTGCCATATGAACTGCCTTAGCCTAAAAATCTCTGCCTAGCCCTCCCTGTGATAATATGCATTGAGCCTTCTCCAATAGCTAGGATTCTATTCATCCACTCACTAAACCCATTCTGCTATGGTCTTCCAACACAAGTGTGATGTCTCTATATCCCATGGTCTTGGCAGAAATAAGTGAGAAATACAAATAACTAATCTAATATTTGATGAATAATTATAATATTCAAATTAATCCGATCTAAAAAATTAAATAACTAATCTAATATTTTTTTCCAAATCAAATAATCAATATGATTATAAAAAAATTATATAAATTGGATATCTGATATGAGAAATACAAATAATATTCGCACACACACTCTGAAAACTATCTATTTTTTATAACATTTTATTGCATATAATCATATATATATTTATAATCATTATTGTGTGTGTGTGTGTGTGTGAAGTAAATTTTATACTTTTTAATAATTATTTTTTTAAAATATTTAAATATTATTTAAAATTTGAAATTACCAATTGAATATAATATAATTTAAGACTTGAAAACATCATTTGATGAAATTGGATCGGTTTATTATCTTTCTTTTGAATAATTTTTTATCCAATATTTTTTTATTTGTGGCTTATTCTAAAGTTTAGGATATTTGACACATTTTTTGTTATTTAAAATTTTGAATATATGACGTTTTTTCTTCAAATATCTAATTTTTTTATTGCATATCTGATGATTGGATACTCGGTATTACAGACATTTGATTCATAAGCACCTACTCAATTGGAATGATAGAGTAACAGTTAATGGGATCTCACATGGGTTTTAGGACATCAACTTCTTGAGATGATGATTGGGGGAAACACGAGCAGAGAATCAAGAGCCAAGTTGAGGTATTATCTTGTTGTCTTTTAATAGTATATGATATGATTTTAGTTTGGTTATCTATCTCATGTGTAAAAGTGTATATAGGTATCTTAAAATAAAATGATTGTAATAATTCAAACAGCTGCAGTATGAGAGTCTAATTTTTATTAGTGACTTAAGTCACTAGTTGGAGGATCAGTTATTTATAAATATTCGTAATTCTAAACAAGTATTTTTTATACTTATAAAACATATATTATAATTTATTGTTATTGTGTTGGTATAAGGAATGATCGCTAGTGCGTCTAAGTTAAGAGTATTACTTTTCGATATATGATTTCACTTTAGTTTTATACTGTTTGATCGGTGAGAGGCAACGAGCAACATGCATGTTTGTTTTCCAATTGCGGGGCCACATTTTTTTTGGTCGACCCAGTCGCATTGTTCAAGGTGATTGATGACGTTCATTGTCTAGCCAAATTGGTTTTGCTGAACTATTCACATCAACCGACAGGAACCCTTTATGATAATGCGACTACTTGGCGGTTGTCATGTAACCCTCAAGCTGGTGGGGAAAGGAAAGAAATCAACTCTGAAACTAAAACAATGTAACTAGTCTAGTATAGTAATTAATTAAATTGGATGTTACGCCGCTTTTTGGAATTTTATTGATAGATATATAAGGGCCGGCCTTATCTACTAAATGGATCTAGAGTTGGCAATCGGGCGAATCGGGTTACTATCGGATCGGGTAGCATAATAATCGGGTCATATCGGTTTCGGATAATTTTGGATCATTTTGTCGGGTCGGGCTGGGTCGGGTTTGATTTGGATTAACTCACTATCGGATAAATCTTGGGTCATTTTAAGCTCTCGAGTCGGGTCTGGTTGAGATCGGATGGACTCGGATTCGGGTAAATTTGGGTTGTTCTAATTTCGGTTCGGGTTCGGATCCGGCTTGGTTGAGTTTCAATTATTATATTTTCGGGTCGAATTTAGATTGAATTTAGGTCATTTCATATTTGAGTCATGCTTGTGTCATTTTCTTTCTTTCTTTTTATTCCAAGATATTATTAAAAGCTAATTATTTTGAGATCATTTATTTTAATTTATCTTATTCAATTAAAAGTGAATTATTATATTAATTGTTTTGGGGCCTTAGAATTTTTTATCATTATTTTATCTTTGGAGATGTATCTGACATTTCAAATTTAAAAGTTTTCAAATCGTATCACTTTTCTTTTTATGTTAAGGTATACCTTATAATTCAACTCCATTATTAGCTTGGTCATATTGAGTTCTAGTATTATTTTAATTTTATATTATATTTATATCTTATACGCTCCTTACATGATATTAACTTATAATAGTCATTGATAATTGATAACAAATGAAGACTTCTAAGGTTGTACTTCTCATATTATTTTTAAAAGAGATTGATCACATCATATCAACATAATTTTAATAAATATAATAATAATAATAATAATAATAATAATAATAATAGTAATCAATGAATATCAATTATGGAAAAATAATAATAACAACATATTAGTTTTTTTATTATATATTTTGATTAGATCATATCAAGCTAAATAAGATAAAAATTAAATAAAGTAAGTAATAATGACTATTATTGACAAAAGACCAACTAATATAGACTTCTTACTATTTAACACTATTGATGTAATAAAAAATATTAATCTTCATTTTTTATAATGAATAACTAACATTCTCACTCTAGATTTTTCCTACTTTCCTATGATATTGCAAGTGCTATTATCTTATGATACTAGATGGAATAATAGAAGTGGACTAATATTTAAATGGCATAGTAGTGTTATTATTATTTTTTCTCTACTTTTATTTCTATTAGTATCAATGGATATTGTATTTGTATATACATAAGTGATATAAATTTTATGAAAGTATATTGTTTCTAGATTTTGATGTAAGTGCTAGTATGGATTAGTTGCACATCTATATTATTTCATGGTTTATGAAGTTTTAAAAATTTTGAGTTATGGGTTAATGTTAATTTTTGGGTAGTACCAAGTTGAATATTTATAGATTTATAATTTTTCAGATAATATTAGATTTTGGATAAATAATGGATCGGATCGGGTCATTTCGGATTTATAGTTTTTCGGGTTATATCGGGTTTCGGGTGAATAGCGGGTCGGGTCGGGTTTATTTCGGACTTATGATTTCTCGGGTTATATCGGATATCGGATATGTATCGGATCGGGTCGGATAGATTTCGGGCTTTTAATTACTCGGATAAAATCGGATCGGATTTCGGACGGATCGAGTCGGTATTCGTCGGATTTTTCGGGTCGGATCAACTTTTGCCGGCTCTAAATGGATCATTCTCACACTAATATTACAAAAAATAGGAAATAAATAAACGTCTCCAGCAGCAATCGATCCCATAAAATGAAGTCAACATGTGAGTTGTATGCCATGACTCATGAGGCTCGAACCCAGGACGATAAGTTAAAAACCTAACCCACGTTACCCACCTACCCTTTTTTTGAGGGGCCATTGGGCGTTGGTCTTATATGCGTTTTCGTTGCATCTATCATGTATGAGTATGACCGGATTCATCTCTTCCAATGGTAGCACTTTAATTTAGCACACCTTGGTAGATTAATAAATAGCAAAATTAGGACAAAAACCTGCGGCTGCGACCGTGTTCCATCTTCCTACCAAATGGAAAGCGACATATGTTTGTTTATTTCCATCCACGAGCCTGTAATCATATAATGATGTTTGACCAACATTTTGAGTCCTTGCTAATTTCATTTTCTCTTTCATGATTGAGTGCGTTTAGAAAATATTAAGCCGCCACGTCTAGTGTCAGCTATGAAAACTTCACAATAATGGTGCATGTCCTATATCACTCCGACTTCCTCCCCCCTCTCTCATGGTCTGGATCGTTTGCGACAGGCATAGCTTCTTATCATTTGTTTTCTTTTCACTTTGCTATTCAGTTTTGCAAATTAATTAAGCTATGGGTAGTATCTTCACAACACAGATCACGTTAGGTGATGCCACAATCACTCGCTGCTCGGAGTGCATAGCTAGAAGATGGGTGTATGGGCGTGAACTCAATCCCAATCGCATGTCCTATATGAAAAATGCGAGATTTGTGTGGTTTCAGCTGTAGAGATTTTTATGTGATTCGAGGTTTGATAAATTAATATAATATCCGAATCGATCTGATCTAAAAAAAAATAAAATTAAATAATTAATCCATTATTTTTTTCAAATCAAATAATTAATATAATCAATAAAAAATCATATAAATTAGATACTTGATATCATAAATATAAATAATACTCGATTCAATAAATTGTATGCATGTATAATCTGATAACTATTTTTTTATAACATTTTATTGCATATAATCATTATTGTGTGTACGTGTGTGTGGGATACATTTTATACCTTTTAATTATTAATTTTTATAAAATACTTAAGTATTATTTAAAATTTAAAATTTAAAATTAATAATTGAATATAATGTAATTTAAGACTTAAAATATAAAATTTGATCAAATCGGTTCAAATTTGATCGGTTTATTATCTTTCTATTGAATAATTTTTTATTGGATATTTGCCATTTGTGGCTTACTCAAAAGTTACGGATATTCAATGTCTTATTTGTTATTTAAAATTCTGAATATTTGATATTTTTTTCTTCAAATATCTAAAAATTCTTAATGGATATCTGATGATTAGATATTTGGTATTTTGGATCTTTGATTCGTGAACCCCTACTCAATCGGATTGATAGATTAACAGTTAATGGGATTTCAAATGGGTTTTACGGCATCAACATCTTGAGATGATGATCGGGGGAATCACCAACAGTGCAGAGACTCTAGTGTCAAGTTGAGGTATTATCTTGTTGTCTTTTAGTAGTACATAACATTATTTTACTTCGGTTGCATATCTCAGGTGTAAAAGGATATGTGTGTCTCTTTAGATAAAACGACTGCAGTCACTTGGATAACTGCCCTGTGAGAGTCTGATTCTTATCAGTACCTCAAGTCATTGGTTGGAGGGTTGGCTATTTATAGGCACCCGTGATCGCAAATACATATTTTTTTCTGCACTCGTAAGGCACATGCCGTAATTTACTTCCATTGTGCTAGTCTAGGAAATGGTTGCTAGTGTCGTCTAAGGTAAGTGTATTTCTTTTTGATATATGATATCACTTTAATTTTATGCAGTTTGATTGGTGAGAGGTAACAAGTAACATACATGTTTGTTTTCTAATTGTAGGACCACATGTTTTTTGGTTGACCTAGTCTCATTTTTCAGGGTGATTGTTGACGTTGATTATCTAGCTAAGTTGGTTTTGCTAAACAATTCACATCAACTAACATGAACCCTTTATGATAATGCGACTACTTGGCAGTTGTCATGTAACCCTCAAGCTAGCCGAGCAAGGAAAGTGTTATGGAAATAGCGAGGATTTAGAGAGATTCACACCAAATCGAGATTAACAAGATTATGTATAATTGAGAACTTACACAAAAAATGGAACAATTCAGGAAAAAGTAAAGATCTTTATTCCTACTCTCGTGTAATTACAATATGATTTAATGACCGATTTACCAAGTATGCTGCCATATGAATTGCCTTAGCCCAAAAGTCTCTACCAAGCCCTCCCTGTGATAACATGCATCGAGCCTTCTCTAATAGGATTCTGTTCATCCGCTCACCAACCCCATTCTGCTATGGTCTTCCAACACAGGTGCAGTGTCTCTATATCCCATGGTCTTAGCATAAATAAGTGAAACTCTACTCAACAAACTCAAGACCATTATTTGTCTTAAGTCACTTAACCTGCTTTTTGGTTTGCTTCTCTATCAAGGCCAACCAACGTTTGAAAACACCAAACATATCATTCTTATGCTTTAAAAAAAAACCTATACCTTTCTAGAAAAGTCATCAATAAATGTGAGCAAGTACCGCGGACCATCTTTGAAAACCACTATTGCTAGACCCCATAAGTCTGAATGGATATACTCAATAGGCCCTATCATACTATGCTTAGATTTAGAAAATCTAACCCTCTTCTGCTTGCCAAATATACAGTGCTCACATAAGTTTATAGTACCTGTACTCTGTCCATCTAACAACCCCCTGTTAGAGAGTTCAGTTGGACCCTTGACACTCACGTGTCCCAATCTCATGTGCCAAAGCCTCGTAACATCTGAATCTAACAAACTCGATGATGTCACAATAACTATCCCCACAATAATAGAATCCACCAACTCATATAGTGTCCCAACTTGCTTCCCCTTCATTGCAACCAGAGCCCCTTTTTAACTCTCAGGGTACCATCCTCAATAACACACTGGTATCTACTATAATCTAAAGAACTCAAATAGATGAGGTTCTTGGTCATCTTCGGGACATGTCTCACGTGGGGCAGTGTCTTGACCACACTTTCATGCATCTTCACCTTCATCGTCCCAATCCTAGTAAATTTATAAGCAATATCGTTGCCCATCAAGGCAAATTCCTCCTAAGTCACCTTGAACGTCTAAAACCAACTCCGTTGGAACATATATGGTAAGAGCGCCCAGAATCAAAATTATTCTGTCTATTAGTGGCCGACAATATATCTCCATCACTATCATTATGGGTAACTGCAACTTCATCCTTTGTATAGAATGACTCACAAGATGTAGCACCGGGCTTCCTATTAGGACAAAACTTCCTAATATGTCCCTTCTTGTTATACCTATAGCATATCACATTCTTCTGCCAACTCTTCGACTTAGATGTGAACTTTTTATGGTCACTAGACCCCAACTCCTGTGGCCTCCCCTAACTACCAATCCCTTACTATGTGAGTCCTTGGAAGTACCGATCCTAATCAAATGACTATCAATCAACTCTTATTGTAGTAGGGCGGATTTCACATCGTCAAGGACTAACTTGTCCTTCCCATACAGAACTGTCTCCCAAAAATATTTAAAAATTACGGGCAAAGAACACAACAACATAATAGTCAAATCTTCATCATCTAATTTAACATCTATATTATGCAAATCTATAACAATAGAGTTAAATTCATCTAAATGATTTTTTCAAGATTAACCCTCACCTAGTTTTAGGTCATGAAGCTGACTCTTCAATAGTAGTCGATTTGCTACCGATTTTGTCATGTACAATGACTCCAGCTTCAACCACAAGGTAGCTCCCGTCGATTCACTTCCCACAATACCTCGTTTGACAAACATAATTGTATGGTGGAGATGACCTTCATATCTATTTCTTTCAATCTCTCATCCGTTGTTTATTTTGGCTTCTTCGAATAATTGGATAGAGCTTTTTTCAAACTGTTCTGAATTAGAATCACCTACATCTTTAATTTTTATAATCCGAAACTGACAGATCGATTAAACTTTACAATATCAAATCTTGTACCATCTCAATAACCAGATCTCTTCAAGAATGTAGCTCTGATATCAAATTATTATGGAAATATCATGGATTTAGAGAGATCCACACAAAATCGAGATTAATAAGATTATGTATAACTGAGAACTCACAAAAAAATAAAATAATTTAGGAAAAAATAGAGATCTTTATTCGTGCTCTTGTATAATTATAATATGATTAAATCAATCAATCAATCAATTACACTAATCTACAATTCTCTTTAAATAGAGAGTTCTACGGAGAAGAAGAAGAAGTTGATACGCACAACTCTTGACAGCTAGGGCTTCAACATGTCTTCTTTTATAGAAGAAAAAATTCTACGGATAAAAAAAATGTGTTTTAGAAATAAGGAAAAATAAGGTCTATATTTTGGAAACACGGGATCCTACATTTATTTTCTTACTTTCAACATTTACCCAAAAATACATCAAAAGTTCCTCTAGGAAACACATTCCGTGTTTAATAACACTGGACCACTAAGTTTCTTACATAACACACTATACTATTCCAAACTTCTCCAACACCTGCACGTATCCATACAATGTTATGCTGTACTCAAATACTCAGTCAAAACTCACAGAAATAAATTAACTCTAAAACGAAAACATTGTAACTAGTTTGGTAAAGTAATTAATTAAATTGGATGTCATACCGCATTTTTGAATTTTATTGATAGATATACAAAGGCTGCCTTTACCTACCGGGCTCTAGGCTAAATGGATCATTCTCACATTAATATTACAAAAAATAGGAAATAAATAAATGTCTCCGGTAGCAATCAAACCCATAAACTGAAGTCAACATGTGAATTGTATGCCATGAGGCTCGAATTCAGGACCATAAGTTAGAAACCTAACCCCCTTCCCTTTTTTTGAGGGGGTAACTTCATAAATTTTAATCGGGCATGGGTTTTATATGCGTTTTCTTTGCATCTATCATGTATGACCGAATTCATCTCTTCCAATGGTAGCACTTTAAATCATTACAACTTGGCAGATTAAAATATAGAAAAATTTGGACAAAAACCTGCGGCTGCGACCATGTTTCTTGCATCTTTTCCATCTTCCTACCAAATGGAAAGCGATGTGTTTGTATATTTCCAATCCACTTGCGTGTCATCATATAATAATGTTTGATCAACATTTTGAGTTCTTGCTAATTTCATTTCATTTTCTCTTTCATGATTGAGGGTGCTTAGAAAATAATAACCCACCGCGTCTAGTATCAGCTATGAAAACTTCACAATAATTGTGCATGTCCTATATTAATTTTGGCACTCCTATGAGCCGAAGGCCATCATATTTATGAAAAACCCATCTTGCTCCTCCCCCCTCTCGTGCTCTGGATCGTCTGCGACAGGCATAACTTATCATTTGTTTTCTTTTCACTTTGCTATTCAGTCTTGCAAATCAGTTAAGCTATGGGTAGTGTCTTCACGACACAGATCACGTTAGGTGATGCCACAATCACTCGCTGCTGGGAGTGCATAGCTGGACGATGGGTGTACGTGTGTGAACTCGATCCCAATCTCAAGTCTCTAAAGAAATCCCTCGATGAATTGAAGAATTTGAAGAATGACGTGATGACAAGGGTCAGCACTGCAGAAATGCAGGGCATGAAGCGCCTAGATAAAGTTCAAGGGTGGCTTTCAAGGGTGGATTCAAATATAAACAAAGCCGGTAAACTGCTGGATATTAGCCAACAAGAAACTGCAAAGTTGTGCCTTGGAGGCTGTTGTTCGAGCAATTATGTTTCTAGTTACAAGTTTGGGAAAAAGGTGATCGATAGATCGAATGAAATAAATGAACTAAAGTTGGAAGGAGATTTCAAAGAAGTGGCAATACTGGCACTTCCAGAACCAATGGTTGAGATCCCTTGTGAGCCAACAGTGGGCTCAGAGAGCATGTTAGATAATATCTGGAGCTCCCTGATGGGAGAAGGAGTTGGGATTGTAGGCTTATATGGAGTGAGCGGAGTTGGCAAAACTACCCTCTTGAAGCAGATCAACAACATGATATGTAACACAACAAAAGCCATTCATTTTGATCTCGTGATTTGGGTAGCTGTGTCGAAGGGTACGAGACTTGAAAAGATTCAAGATGACATTGGGAAAAAGATTGGGTTTTCTGGTGAGGGGTGGAGTGGCAAAGACTTCTCAGAAAAAGCCATAGACATCTACAACGTGCTAGGCAGGAAGAAGTTTGTATTGTTACTAGATGGTATTTGGGAACTAGTTATCCTCACAGAGCTCGGGGTCCCTGCTCCAAGAAAGCCAAATGGATCCAAGGTAGTATTCACTACGCGCTCTGAGGAAATATGTCGCCATATGGGGGCTCACAGGCGTATCAAAGTGGAGCCTTTGGGGCAGGATGACTCTTGGACACTGTTCTCTGAGATGGTGGGTGAAGATACCCTTATTGCTTATCCCGATATTCGATGCCTTGCTGAAGAGCTTGCTAATGAGTGTGGTGGTATACCTTACAAGCTTGTCAAAATGGCTCACGCCATGGCTTGCAAGAGAACAACTCAAGAATGGTATGATGCTCTCAAGTTTCTAAGGAGCGCTGTGCCAGAATCACAAGGTATGTGGATTGTGGAGAGGTTTTTATATATATGTGTGTGTGTGTGTGTGTGTGTGTGCATAGTATAACTTGTGGAGGATTCGTATCTTGTCTATGGTCTTGGTAACTTGTCTCTAAATATAACCTACCTGGATAATGTATCAAGTGAAAATGTTACAGATGGCCGTTGTTTTTTCCTGAAAATTGTCTTTCCCTGGGGATACGTGTATATGCGTATCCTGATTCCTGAGTATTAGTCTACAGCATCCACTCGATCATGCTACAATCTAAAAGGACATAATGATATATAGGAATGAAGTATCGATCATACAGAATTAATTCAGCTTAATTACTTTTATGTTTGTTCTAATATATATATATATATATATATATATATATATATCACGTTGAAGCTTTTCTTTTGCTTCCTTGTGATTTGTGCAAAGAAGAAGAAATAGTAGAAAGCATGAGAAACATTGAAGAAGATGAAGAAGAAGAAGCAGTGGTCTGGGAAGCAAAAATAGCAGAAACAAACGTGTTTGGAATTCCTATCACCGACAAATCTGTGGTAGAACTGCCATGCTATGCTAGTGGAAAACAGATTACAGTCAGGGATAGGGCATATGCAGCACTCAATAGAAGAAATGTGGACGGTATGGACATCAAGGCTCGTGAATATATAACCAGTCTGAAGATGAGATTTGGGGATGGAGTTTCCACTGTGTGCCTCTTTTACAATGCTACTGGCGGCACTTTAAAGTTTGCTGGGCACAAGGATTGGAATGGGCACCTTAGAGAAGGGCTATACCCTATGAACGTAGAGAATGGCCAGTGGGGTGTGTATGTTTACATGCATGATGATTCCATGGCTGCTACTGGTTCAAGAGCAGCTGTGGTGTATCGGGGCTACAATGGTCATGGAGATGAATGTGATTGGATGCTTGCTTGGGATAATCCATCGGGTGGCACAAGGGAAGGCGCCAAGGTAATTAAATGTCAACTATGTTCTATTCTCAGTTTTTATCGTTGCAATAGTGCCACCTGCATGTAGGTTTTGCTCTATACATACGTACGGCTGTTGATTTATTGACATTTTTCGGCGTTGGATTTTTGGCGTGTAGGTTTTTACTGAAATTCGAGAGAAGAACCACTTCTCCAGCCTTTGGGGTGTTATCTATTCTCTATTGTCAAGGTCTGGTCGCCACTGTCGGGATACTTGGTACGGATGTGTGTCAAGTATTGCTTGTGAGAATATTAACGGGCCCTTTCTTGAAGCAGTACTCACCTTAGAATTGGATTAATCAGAAATAAGAATAAGTTCTCTCCCTTTCTTAGGCCTGGATGTGGTGTATGAATCTCATATCTCCTACAACTCCAACAACCCGCTATAGGTAAGGTAAAGGTATGAGGAGCACCGTGCGTAATCAGTTTCACATTTATCAGCTTTGTTAGGACTTACCAACCTAGGACATGCAGGTTAGAAGCTGCTGAGGATGGCGAGACAGGAGCAAAATTAAGGAAGAAGAAGAAACAGCTAGACAGGAGTGAAGTACGACAAGAACGAGGAGAGAAATAATGTTGATATTATAAGTCAAGTGTTTTCATTGTTGTAAAATAATTTGATAATATACTGAAGAAATATGAGAATCGAAAAAAGACTTATCAATTCAGTTGTGCCGTGAACTGATTTGCTGTTCCGAAGGCCGGACTGGGATGCAATCCTCACGACACCTTGTCCCTATGGTTAACACAACTTGGCTTTATTCTTGTGCACTCAAGATCGAAAAACCAGTAAAAATTTTAGAAACGATTATCCTGAAATCTCAGTGCGAAAAATAAAAAGAAGAAAAGATGGAAGTTTATTTTTTTTGGTGTGAAACAATCGGTGCCAAATCACCCTTTTTAAAATCAGTGCAGAGAGCAATGAAAACGGAAACCATCAATTCCCCATAATTGCCTTGTCTAACATTTTCCATGAATACCAGTCAAAATAAAACGTTCAAAATTTGAATAAGAACGAAAAGTATTTACTAGCCAGTTCAAAATATAAGTAAATATATAGAAACCAAATAGACCGGTAAGGAAGAAGAAGACAAACCTAGGCCCAATCAAAGACCACACCAACCCTACGTCCAACCTAGATCGAACGGGCGGGTGACGAGTGCGCATATGATATAAGAGTAGTCAAGCCTAGCCTAGTTCCATACAAAGCAACTCAGGCTCGGAACTCAAACAACCCCAAGGTGAGGGGATATAAAAACCAAATAAAATATCATCTACCCACTGATGTGGGATAACAAAAAAAAAACAACTATAGCATAGTAAATAACTATTATTGTACCATTGCTTCCAACAATCTCCCACCAATGGAAAAAAAAGAAAAAAAAACTCAATAGAAATAAATTAGGTAAATGAAGGAATAATACTTAAACATTAATGTCAAGATGATTGAATTGATACATAATGAAGTGAGGCAATAATCACTTCTAGGAAGTGAACGGATCTAAAACTATCCAAACTTCGATTAAGATCCCCACAACACATGCCTTACCTTTAATTATGCAAATTCCATAATAATAACACAAGCTCTTTTAATGGCCATATAAGCACCTTGGGTAATCATGAGTGCTCTAGAAAGATAATCTCAGTCTTTCATAGAAGGTGACCCACCTTTACACTAGCCTAGGTAAATCCATTAAGTGCATCTCACAAGCACCACCAAAACTGGCTATGGATTCATTAATAACATTAATATGTTCAACTTTATATGTATCAAGTGGTGAGTTCATCAAGTCCATCTCACTAAGACTACCAAGGAATAGGGATATGAACTCATTAAGAATATAAGCTCAATGAAATACCTCAAAATCCTAATTTAGGGAATTATAACAAAATAAGAATTTATTAGAAAAATTAATTAAATAAATTATTTTACTAAAATAAGAGGAAGTAATTAAGGCAAAATCAAGTGGAAAACAATAAATAATTTAATTGAAAAAATTAGGGTGTTTTGCTAATTAAAATAGAATTAAAGAAAAATCTTTTAAAAATTCTAAATTAATCTAAAAAGGGAATTTATTTATTCTTTTATTAAAATATTATTATTTTAAGTATTCAAAAATACCAAAATGTTCTAAATACCCCAACCCATCTATTTTTTCTTCCCCCTTTTTTTCCTTTTCCCCTTCTTATCCTTTTTTCTTTCCTTCCTCTCCTTTCTCCTTTTCTTTTTTTTCCTTCCTCCCCAATCTGGGCTAGCCCTCCCCCCGCGGCCCAGACTTCTTCCTCCCCCGCGTGGCCCAAGGCTCGCCGTCTCTTTTTCTTTTCCCTTGCTAGCTGCCCGTTCCGCCCCCCCTTTTTTTTCTTTTCCCCTAGACTGATCGGTCCGCTCCCTTTCTTGTTTCTTTCTCCCCGACCCCTCTTTCTTCCCTGGACCCCTTGACTTCCCCTCTTCCCCGTGCAAGCACGTGACCTCTACAATGCCGCACGCCGGCCTACCACCTTCCCTCTCTTCCTCGTCGATCCCTCTCCCTTCTCCACCTAATCACACACACACTCTCTCTCCTCATGCATGCCCCTCTCTCCCTTCCTTTCTCCTTCCCTGAGCAAGTAGGCGTGTAATTTTGTAGGCCTACACCAGCTGTGACCCGCCGGCCGGTGACCTGCCACGCGTGCCATCATCTTCCCCTCTTTCCCCTTTGTTGTTTTTCCCAATCAATGGCCTATAAATATCCTTCAACTGCCCCCCCCATTCGATCTTTTTTCTCTGCCCAGAAATTTTCTCCCTTTGTGCTCCGTCTCTTGTTTAGCCGTCCACCCCGTTGCCGCTTGAACCACCTCCCAAAATACTCCCTGCACACCGAACTACACCACTCACCACCCCCGGTTCTTCCTGCATGAGCCGCCTTGGCTGTGCAAAGTTTGCTATTTGACCAACCTCATCTCGCCCACTGCCGCCCTTCGTGCCACCGTCCGCCACAACCACCACTCCCTCTACCCCCAAAACCACCAGCAAAACCTCCTCTACCTCCCCTACCTTTCTTTTCCCCTGCCTCCCTCTCCTTCTCCCTTCCTCCCTCTCCACTACCTTTGGCCACTACACCGTCGCCACCTGTGCCGCCCCTTTGGTTGTTCCATCACCACCATTCCAGCCCTCTCAACCTAGGGCATCCTCCACCACCTCAATAACCCTCTCATCCCCCTCTCCTCTCCTAAACAACCAACTTTCCACCCCCTCTTCTCCCTCCACCGCTGTTGCAGGTGCCGCCCGGTCATCACAAACCCTAAGTAGTACCCCAACCCTTAAAACCCTATTTATGCTAATATTATCTCTTTTATTTGTATTAATGTTATTATCCTTATTATTATTATTATTATTATTATTATTATTTTTATCATTATTATTATTAAATATAGCCTCGGGATATTTAATCTATTATTATTATTATAAAGGGGGTCGAAACCTTATTTTTTTAAATTATTATAATGATTATCATTATTTTGTTATCATTAATATCATCATCATCATTATTATTATTATAATTATTATCATTACTATTATTATTAATGCTAACTTTGGCATACTATTACTATTATTATTATTGTAAATATTCGAACCCTTATAGTATCATTATTTCAATTATTATTATTGTTAGTATTATTCTTAACAATATTATCATTATTGTTATTATTACTATTTTTATTATTATTTTTATTACCATCACCATTATTAACCTTGACCTTATTATCACTAAGGTTACTATTATTATGATTATGAGGACCTTTTCAAGTATTATTCTTAAGATTAGAGTTATTATTATTATTATTATTTCTACAACTATTATTATTACTATTATTAGTAGTATTAAATTTATTATCTTTAATAATATAAACATGGCTATAAATACCTTAACATGAACCTATTTTAACTAGTAATAACATAGTTAGCTACATTAAGAATAAAAACCCTACTTTTACTTATAAAACTACTATTAATATTTGTAACCCTAATATTAGGCTAGGATAAGGGTAAGGTAGGAAATAATAGTAATTTTGGTAAGAGGGAAGTTAACCCTTAATATTTCCCTCTTATATGTGAACTTAGTCAAAACCCTAAGGAGGCGTAAGAACGTGCTCCAAGACTGGTGTTATGTTAGGTAAGGATGTAGCTAAGGCCCTCTATGTGTGTGTTATGTGCCTTATATGCCATGTGCTATGTTATGTTGCGTATCTTATGAATATTATAATTGTTTTACGTGTAGTGCAGCTTGGAGTTGATGTATGCTTATATGGTTTTCTTATGGCATGTGTATAATATATATGTGTTGTGCTTATGATTTTGTATGATGTGACCCTCTAGGGCATGCATGTTAGGATGTTTAATATATTGATGTGGGGTGAAAGGATGAAAAAATGAAAAAAGGGAAGTGAGTTGACAAAAGGGATATGGGCAGGGGGAGCTAGGGGTTCCGCATGGTGTCCCGGGACACCATGGAACCCTGGCTGTAAGGTAGTAAATATGTTTGTTTTTTAGGAGTTGGATATATATTATATCTTTAGGACACCATAGCAAAAGATTTTAATGGATGAACGGTTAGGCAAGTCAGGTTCCCCGTATTTTGACCCCAAGGTCCTAGGATCAAATCATGTGGTCGATCGGTGTTGAATTATTTTGTAGAATCAAAATGACTTCATTTTGATTCCCCCCAAACCCTTACCATCTACCAACCAATTCGTCTCCATCCACTGCTCTCGACCATTGACCCTCAACGCAAGCTGCACATGACGCAGATCTCCCTCCACAAGCTCCACTGCCCTCGATGCAGACCAGACACAACTCAACCCTCGACCACGCCACTGTTGCCAGCGACCATCGCCATTTGTTCCTCTTCCAGTTCCAGTCATATGCCTCATCCAATCGCCGCCCCACTAAGCTGACGCCGCTTCACCCCGCCCTACTCTGAGCGTCCGACCGTGTCCGCTGCTGCCTGCTGCTCTGATTTCTACAAGCCTGCACTGCAATAGCCAAGACCGGGAGCTATAAGAATCTAACTGAGTAACCGACAAGGACGAGGACAACATAGGCCAGTCCAGCCAAAACTCCAACTCCAAGCCAAGTTTATGAGGAAGGTAAGATTTAAGTTAATTTTTAGTTAGTTAAATTGTTAGTCATAAATTTATTTTACATGAGAACATCATGGAATTTTAACCCTGACTCCGCCACTGGATATGGGATTGGCCTAATTATCTCATGATCCATGAGGTGGCAAATAAAAAGGGAATTATGAGCAAAATAAAAGAGTGGGGTGAACCTTGCATGGGATGGAAGGAGGTTGCATGGAAACTTCTAGGGTTTGCATGGGGTGGATGGATTCTGCATGGGGATGATCTTTACGTGGAAAAAGTTGTCTTGAGCTGTAAGTAAGGTAAGTGAAGAGTTGTTGGGGTGATTGGAGGCTTTGGGTAAAAAATAGTACGTAGGTTGGTATGACGGTATATAGGAAACCTGGCTAGGGTTTGGGGAGGAAAACCCTAATTGGAGGTGGTTGTGAAAGTAAAAATAATTGAGAGTGAGTGGAGTATGGGATGAGAGTGAAAGGATATCATGTGTATGGTGAGTATAGGTATCATGGGAAAGTAAGGATGTCAGGTGAGAAATGGAGCGGTGACATGCAGGAAAAGAAAGGTGCTAGGGTTTAGAGTGGCCAACTAGGGTTTCATGGTCACACGTGTATTTAGGGGGAGTAAAGTGAAATGATGGGAGTTGAATCTAAGTGAGGTGATGTGTGGGGGTGGTAAAGCAGCCTTAGTTGTATGAGGCAAAGAAGGATGGGCCACATACGCCCAAATTAGGGTTTTAGGGGAAAACCTTAGGGGGAGATAGTGAGCGGACTGGGATGGCGTAAGGTAGTGGGCCTTGACCCACACACTTAGGAGTTGGGCTTCCAGTATAAGTAAGTGGAAGAAGGAAAGGATGTTGGGGTGCGTTAGGAGGTGCAGAAGTCTCAAGATATGGGAAGGACCCTCTTGGGAGGATAAGAGTAGATGGATTGCGACATGCATGTCTAGGGTGAAAACTTGCTAAATAAGACACAGTAAGACACTAATCATTTAAAGTGGAAGATTATTGAGCCGGCCCCAGACCGATCCACCGGCATAATAGTGGCCAGGTGCCGGGGTGCCCTGGAGATCGATCCACCGGCATATAATAGTGGTCAGGTGCGTTCTATCCTGTGCATTTTTGATCCACTGGCTATAATAGTGGGAGATCCCGAACTCAATAAACCAAACTCTAAGTTTGATAAGACATGTAAAAGACACTAAGTACTTACAGCGGAACACCATGAGAGTCGGGGTCAGAATGATCTACCGGCATAATAGTGGCCAGGAGCGTCTTGCCCTAGAGACCGATCCACCGGCATATAAAAGTGGTAAGGTGCGTTTTTTCTTGTTCGTTTTTCATCCACCGGCTATAATAGTGGAGTTCCCGCACTCGCATGGAACTATAATAAGCATGGTGTGAAATGAGTATTGATTAGAGATTAAAGAATATTATTATTCGGACCATAGCTTGACCTTTATTATCTGAATTGTTGTACGATGTTTATATGATTATACTTGTGTTATATGTTTTTATATGCTTGGCCTTAGATGCATGGTTACCTTGCTCAGTATGTAGTGTACTGACCACTCGTTTCATGGGTGCTACTCATTCCCACGAGCAGAGGGCCCTGCTGAGTTTGTGCAAGTAGGTGATGCTATTTTTGATGCCTTCGATGCTTACGAGGCATTGGGTGGGGTTGAGAGTTGAGCTGGACTTGGCCTAGGAACTGAGAGTGACATGGCCGGATTTTCCTTTTAATGTTCCTTTATCTTGTATCGGTTTATCCAGACTTATTTTATCGTACTATAACTTTTATCCCTTTTGGGAATTTTAATTATGCACTCCTGGGTTGTAAACTCTTTTATGCGTACTTTGATTTCCGTATTATGAATGTTTCAGTACTTTTATGAATTATTGATTTCAGTTTGACTAATGATAGATGGTAATTTTTCTTTAGCCTTGTGGTTAGTACGAGACTGGCTGGGGGCCGGGCTTGTACTGACCACGGCGGTAATATTCCAGAAATTCACAAGTTTTGTTTTACTTGCTTCCGTCGAATCTTTTAATAAAACAAAATATTTTAATAGTAAATTTTGGAGGTGTTACACTCAACCTGTCACAACATACTACCACATGACATATGGATAGGAAATGTAGTGTAAGAGAGTAATAGTATGGCTTCATTTGACTAAAAATGGTATCCACAATATTTCCTCAACTTATAGGCTGAATCCCTATTGCCCTCGACGATTCAAGGATGACTGTCATTGTTAGACCATTTGTGAGAGGATCTATTAGGTTCCTCTCGGATCTAAAAAAATTGAAAGAGATCATATCATTCTTCAACAATTTTCTCACAGAAATGTGTCTAACACCGATATGTCTCTTCTTACCATTATACATTGCTCTTAGCAACACAAATGACTGCTGTGAATCATAGTGTATGGAAATCGGTACACCTGATTTTCCCCACAAAGGCACATTAGCCAATAAATCTCTCAACCACTCTACCTCTTGACTAGTAAACTCTAGGGCAGTAACCTTCGACTCCATAGTAGAGTGAGATATACAAATTTTCTTAGCATAATTCTAAGACATGGCTCTTCCTTCTAGGGTAAATGTATAACCACTAGTGGAACTGACCTCATCATTATTAGAGATTTAGTTAGCATTTTTAAATTCCTATGTCACAATAGGGAATTTACAAAACTGCAATCCCCAACTCTTAGTACCTTTAAGGATCTAATTAAATGACAAAGAACAGTCCAGTGATCACTATCTAGGCTGTAAGATTACCTGCTTAGTTTACTCAAGGCATTTGCTATGCTAGATATAGTGTAGTTCATGAGGAACATCACACTACCAATGATTTTAACATATTCAGTATGAAAAACACTAGAACTTAAGTTCTTTTTCAAATGTAGGCAATGATCATAGGGATTTTTTACAGGCATTTAATCATGACAACCAAAATTTTCTAATATTTTATCAACATAATGTGACAAACTCAAGAAAAAGCCATTCTTGATTTTTCTCATTTTAATACCAAAAATTAAATCAGCTTCTCCTAAATCTTTCATTTTAAAATGAGAAGACAAAAATAATTTGGTCTCATTAACAACATTTTTACTTGTAATAAGAGTCAACATGTCCTCCACATACACTAGATAGTTACACATTCATATCCAATAATGTAAACAAATGAATCAGATGCATTCACAACATAGTCGTCACTCACTAAAGTTTGATCAAAATTTTCGTACCATAACTTAGGAGCTTGTTTAAGGCCACACAATAACTTTATCAATCTACACACTTTCTTCTTCTGACCCTGGACCACACAACCCTTAGGCTCCTCCACATAATTTTTCTCCTGTAAGTCACCATTTAGAAAAGTTTTTTTTTGCATCCATGTGATGGAACAAAAGTTCATGGATAATAGTTAAGGAAACTAAAGAGTAAATAGTAGCTATTTTAGTTACAAGAAAATAAATATCAAAAAATTCAATGTCTTTCACTTGCTGGTAGCGTACATCTACTAATCTAGCCTTAAACTTATCAATGGTCCCATCAGTTCTAATTTTTTTAAAGGCCCATTGACATCTAATTATTATACAACCCTTAGATAAATCAACCAAATCCCATGTATGATTAGACATAATGGATTCAAATCATTGTTAATTTCTTCTTTTTAGAAACTAGCATCTATAGAAGTTAAAACTTCTTTATAGGATTTAGGATCCTCCTCAATAAGATAAGCAAACACAAATTTCAAATTTATCATATCAACGCCATCATTTTCACTTAGGAAAGCAGTAACCAAATCAAGACAAAAACTAGTTTCTATACATTGTTGTTTAATTCTCCTAGGCTCATTTATATTATCATTTTTAGCACTAGATGAGGAAGGTAAAGATAAGGACATAGAAGAAGAATTAGAAGAACTAGCAGTGCCACATGCAATTTTTTCATGGGAAGCACATTCTCATAAATTTTTGCATTCCTAGATTCACAGGTAGTATTATCATTCAAACACAAGAATCAATATGCAACACTGTTTTGAGCATATTCAATAAATGCACGGTCAAAATTCTTTGTTCCTACACTAGTTCTCCTAAAGTCTGGTAAGCCACCCTTAGCAAGACACCCCCAAAATTTTAAATTTTTTAGGTTAGGTTCAAAACCTTCCCTCAATTTATAGGGAGTCTTATCTAGTTTCTTATTGGGGAAAATGAATCAAAACATCGTAAGCAAACAAAACTACCTCCCCCCACATATGATCAGATATACTGAAACTCAATAAGGTAACGTTCATCATTTCTGTTAGTGTTCTATTCTTTCTTTCAGCTAAGCCATTTTTTTAGGAGAATTAGGGGCACTCGTTTCATGTACGATACCATTCCTATCACACAAATCCTTTAGTAAGCTAGTTCCATATTCACCACCCCGATCGGACCTATGTCTCTTAATCTTACGGTCTAATCGTTTTTCTATTTTTGCCTTATATTTTAAGAACATACATTTGGTCTCATCTTTAGACCCGAGGAGGATAAATTTGGTATATCTCCAAAAATCATCAATGAATGTTACATAATACCATTTTCGTCCTCTACTCTTAGTGTTCTTAAAGTATGCTAAATCTATATATATATATATATATTAATTCAAGTAATGCAGTTGATCTCATCGTGATTGGTTTAAAAGGCATGTTTAGCTTCCACATACACATAAAGCTTCTCATAATAATCATTGTCCATCACATTTATTGAGATCTTACCTTTTAATTTATTAATGGAAGGCACATTCATATGCCCTAGCCTACCATGCCACATATTAACAAACTCAATGATATAAGTAGAAGTAGATACAATTTCATTTATAGGAACAATGTTAATTACAAAACTTCCATCAGCAAGGTACCTTTTCACCATAAAGTTTCCATTCTTGGTCAACAAGATCTTATCACCCTTAAAAACTAGTTTTAGTCCAGGATTATTATTAAGTAAGCTACCCAACACTAAGTTTCTATGCAAAGAGAGAACATAAAACACATCACTTAAAGATAAAGTTTTGCCATAAGTGAGTTTTAGAAGGACCTTTCCTTTGCCCGTAAATCCTGCACTTGCTAATTTGCCCATGTAGACACACTCTCAATTAGCTAAAGCCTCAAACTAGTGGAAGAGCTCTCTATTGGCACATAGGTGCTTAGAGGCCTCAATATCTACAATAAATTCTATCTTGTTGTCAACCAAGTCATTTCTACAATCCCAACAATAATAACCTCTCCTTTCTCAACAACATTAGCTTATAGAGTTAGAGGTTGACCAGCTTTCTGATTCTGATTCTATAAACCCTTTCTCTTAAAACACTGATAAGCCTTGTGACCCATATTACCACACACATAACAAGTCATCTACTTTTTTCGGATCTTAGTGTCACCCTTCTTGAAGTTGATTTGACATTTATGTTGACCTTTGTTACGAGTCTTCTTTCCTTTTCCCTTAAACTTATCAATTCTAGCAGCAAATTCAACAACATTAGCATTAGCAAAACCAGAAGCATAGGGTACATGGTTTTCCTTCAAATGGTTTGCCTCCTCTATTCTCATGTGTTCAATCAACTTTGGCAATTTCAGCACCCTCTTATTGTGCTTTATATGGTTCATAAAATCTTTCTAGGAGGGAGGAAATTTATTAATTAGCATGTTAGCCTAGAATGTCTCACACATCTTCATTCCATCACCTAGGACTTCAACAACTAGAATCTCATAGTCATGAACCAAATCCATCACCAGTTAAAAATAATTAAATAACAACCAAATAATGGCTAAAAAATTAAATCCCAATAATAACCTTATTTGCATTTAGTAAAATAAATGTCAAAAATTGCACACAAAAGTCTCAACAAATATTAATTAGAATAAAATAAAATAAATTGAATATCCAATTCAATTTAATATGTATATTATACATTATTCATTTTCTTAAACAACCCATTGGAAACGATTGGCTATTAAACCACTAAGTTGTAACTGTTAATTATAAAAGAATCATTGAACCTATTAAAACTCATTAATTATAATAGTTGTATTTATAACTGTTACACTCCTTTAATAGTTATAACAAAGGAGTAAATAAACCATTTACTCTTTTCTCAATCAACACATTTGTGATGAATATTTAATATCCAATGAAGAAGTGATTGTTTACTAACAATTTAGTAGTTTGAATAGCACATTAGGTTTGCCGAGTATGGCACACAACTGAATATAGCAGAAGAGCATAATAGATAATTATAGTATAATAATAACACTGATTATCAATTGAATGCAACAAAGAAGAAGAAACCACAAAACTAATCAATTAAAAGACTAATTTTATCTAAGCAACAATACTTAACACAAAGAAAATATATCAAACGAGTATAAAAACTAGAACACAAAAATATTGAGACAAAATGCTAAGTATAATACTCAAAATTTTGCTTTAGAATGTTGTAAAATAATTTGATAGTATACACAATAAATATTATAAGCGAAAAAAGACTTATCAACTTAGTTGTGCTATAAACTAATTCTCTACCCTGAAGCAAAATTTATACCTGACTGGGGTGTAATCCTCACGCTACTTTTTCCTCAAGGTTAACACAACTTGACTTCATTCTTGTGCACTCAAGATTGAAAAACTAGTGGGACTTGCAAAAAACGATTGTCTAGAATTCTTAGTGTGAAAAATGCAAAGGAGAAATGATAGAAGTTTATTTTTCTTAGTGTGAAGTAATCGGTGCCAAAGCACCCCTTTTAAAACTAGTGAAAAGAGTAATGAAAACGAAAACTATCAATTACCCTTAATTTCTTAGTCTAACGTTTCCCATTAATACATGTTACAAGAAAACATTCAAAATTTGAATAAAAACAAATAACTTGTATGTTGAACTCATAGGTCAATCAACCCTTGTTTTTATGATAACAAACTTAATTATGAATTTTACTTATATTGTCTGCATGTGTATCATAAGAAAAATTGAAGTATTCAACACTTAACTAAGTCAAGGACTGATAAGGAGATTAAGTTTACAAATCATATCCCAAGTACAAGCCAAAGATCAAAAAAGAGCTCAAATTAAGACTCTAGTTTCAAGTAATTCAATTTCATATGTGTAATACACAAATCATGAAGGGATAAACAAGTGTGCTCAAGATTCCAAGACTCAAGCTTCAAAGAGTATGTTGCAATCTTAGGTTTTATGTACATGTTATATACATATTGAGCACTTATATATTTCAATGATTTAATATTTATAATCCTATTCTAAAATCATTTTGAAAGATCTTAAAGTGATTTCACGCATCAAAAGAATTCCCAATTATTTGAGAAAAAGGTTGTCTCAAATTAATTTTATTTTAAGCTATTTTGCATATGATAAGACTTGCAAAATTCACCATAATTCTATAAACATTATTTTTGGATTAATAATACCTCCTTGGAAATATTAAGATGTATACTTTATATAAACAAATACATCACTCAATATGTAGCTTTGTAGCTCAAGTTATGTTTTTTTTGTTATGGTATGTAGTGCTGAAAACTAGTCAACCAATCGACTGGCTTTAAACCCATAGACTGGTTTGTTAAAATCAGTCGACTATTCTAGGCATTTTTTATATTTTTTGCTAGTTGTAATTTGACCGGTGGAGTACTTTTTACACCCAATGGCTAGTGCCAATTTTTTCCATCTTTTAGCACTTGTTAGACTTTAATAGACATCAATGAAGCTAGAATAACTCTTCTAAAATCATCATTTTTATATCTTACAAAGAATCAAAGAGAGTTTTGATTTTACACTTTTAAATCCAAATCAAACTTCTCTAGTTCTCAATTTATTCTTCATATTTAGCTTGAGTGCTTATACATTTGTAATTATTATTTCTCTATCTAGATAAAAATCTTCACTAGTGATTACTCACTTTCATAAAGTGAAGATTCTTATTGTATTCATTCAAACTTATCATCTCAAACAAAAGTGAAGAGTGATGTGTTGTCTATCGTTCCTAAGAGAAGTCATTGAGATTTTAGTCTTATAAAGTTAGAGAGGATAATTAGGCAAAGTGTAAATAATGTCCTAGAGGGTCATTGAGATTATAGGTTCATAAATCAATTGAGGAGTGATCATCATCAAACACACACTTTAAATAAAGAGATATTCAAATCTAAAAGGCAAAATCTTTTGGTATTGGATGTAGAAAAATTTTGTAGAGTTTATTGAACCACTATAAATCACATTTTTATTGTTTTCCATCCTTCTACTTATTTTTCACAAATATTTAATTTGACATTATTGTTACAAAATACTTTATTCCCCCATCTGGATTATCTATACCGTCTTTCAATTGGTATAAGAGCTTAGGGCTTCATCAAATTGGTATAACAATCAAAAGCTCAAGATCGTTAAGGTATGGATATCCTTATGGGTGAAAAATTAGCATCATCAAAGCCTCCGTTTTTCATTGGAGAAAATTTCGAGCTTTGGAAGAGAGAAATTAGGAGGTTTTTCAAGTCACAAAATGAAGAATTTTGGTTCATCATTTAATATGGTCCAATCAATATTCAAACATCCATCCTCAATGGATTAATTGATAAACTGATTGAAGAATGGATAGAGTTTGATAGGAAAAAAACCACATTGAATGACAAAGATATATTAATGCTCCATTATGGCCTGGGAGAAGAAGTGTATGAATCAATTCTAGAATGTGCCACAACTAAGGAGATTTGGGAAAAGTTGAACATAAATTACTACAGTGAAGAAAAAAAGAAGCCTCACAACCTTACTTCATCACCTCACATGTTGCAACTTCCAGTAAAGAAGATAAGTTAACAAATTCTTTTCAAAAATCTCAAAGTCACTTAGTTGCTATAAATAAGTGTCTTGATAATTTTGAAGAATTGACTAGTTATAACTTATAATCTTCTCATTTATGTTGAAGCCATGAAAAGTTAAATGTTGAAATGGAGATGTTTGCATCTATGGTTGGAAATTTGATATTTAGGTTGGATGAGGATTTTGAAAAGCCTAAAGATCACTCTTCATTTAATAATGTTGAAAAATAAACTACTTTTGAACTTGTTAAAAACTTGTCGCAAAATGTCTTAAGAGGATTGTATAGTAACTTGAACTTGACCTTAAAATGTCACATAATCTTTTCAAAGAAAATTTGGATTTTAAAGAAATGTATTTTTATTGATGATACATTGAGAGATAACCCTTGTGGACCTAGAAGGATATGGGTACCAAAAGCGTGTATTTGAAAGTTTTTTTTAGGGGAAAGGAAGAATAATAAGAAGAGAAGGATGGATGATCAACACCAAAATCTCTTCTACTTCTTCATAGAAGAAAAGAGAAATGCTCTTGAAATTACTAATGCCAAGTTAGTATTCTCCTTTTTAAATACATTTTATTTTAGATTTAATAACAATATTCACATTATGAGTGTTATTTAACTATGCACTTTTACTTGAAACCTTGATCTTATATTCCCTATGCTTAAAATTTATATATGGCCTTGGTTTTACATTAATAAAATAAAATAAAATATCATTTATAAGTGAGCCATCATTGAATACGTTAGTCAAGTGGTTCAGTTGAACCAACAATCTAGAATGATAAAAATAGGTTACAATAGAAACACCAATCAAACAATTAAAAAATAAAAAATGATGCAGCAGTCGACCAGTCTTCAACATCCAGTTGACTGGAGAGTCAGATCATTAAATAACCTAGGTGTTTGAACATTTTTTTTCTCTTTCTCCTCCTTATTTGAGTTGACCGACCTAGTTTGAATGCCCTTAGTTTGCTTTTATATTCTCTCCTCCTTATCTGTCTCAACTCTCATCCAAATTACCCGATATTTAGCTTGTTATAATTGTTAGAGTTGTATGAATCTCCTGGTATCAATTTTTTGACGTTTTTATTTGGAAATGTCATGACCCTCTATAAGGTAAGCTTCAAAGTTCTCTTCAAAAGTGGATGATATGGATGACTTATTGGGTTTGATTGAGTTAAAATTGGATGATGAATTATGTTTGTACTTATATCCTTATCATATCTAATGGTTTATTCCACTTTTTCATGGAAAATTTTGAGAAGTTTGGGTGAATCCTAATTCCTAATTCGTGACATATGTGTGTCATTTTCGAGTTGGTTTAGTTGGGCTTTTAGTTGAATTGAGTTTACAAAATGTTTTGCAATTGTTTTAATTGCTATCCTACGACATTAATTTGTTTATTCTTACTAAATCTAATCCACTCAATATTTTGGAAAAACCCTGAAAACTGAATTGCTCTATGTTTATACGGAATAATCTCTTGCTTGATTTTGCTGGAATTAACTGTAACACCCCCAAAATTCAGTTCTGAAAATTTTTGTTTAATTAAAAGAAAATTAGCGGAAGCAATTTAATAAACCGTGAACTTTGGGAGTATTACCGCCACACTTAGTACCAGACCGGTTTACTCATACCGTTCCAATACTAAGTGCTAAGGCTAAAAGAATGAAATACAATTTTTCAATAAACTTAAGCATATATAAATCAGAGTAGCGCGGTAAATAAGTTATCAGAGTAAAATCCACCAGTGGTGGTTACAAAATAATAAATATATTGAATTTATGAATTTTAAAGAGGCAAATTAAAATCTTAACAAGTCCGGATAGCTCCTTACGCTCATTCCCGAGGCCCACTTGAAAGAATTGAACACGATTTGCAAGGGACACTGCCCATTGAATAGGCAGGGGCTCCACGAGGGGAATCCTTCAGTACTACGGTACTGAGTAACCCTTTAAAAACATACTTAAAAACAGGTTCGCATGTAACACATGAAATACTACTATATTCGTACATATCAATATGTGTAACATGGTAATCGGATTCATATATATTCACACATCTAACAATGCAATCAGATATTACTAGCGTATTCAAATCCGTATGTATTCACACATCCAATAAGTCAATCAGATATTCGTAATGTATACTTAACATTCACTTTCGTACATTCTCATATTTCACAAGTCAACCACTGTCAGTGGGCCATAATTATCAATCTATACTTCTCGGGCCTTAAGGTCATTAGTCCATCATTAATCAATCATCTCGGATTATACAAGTCCTTGTGAGTGCGGGAACCCCACTATTATAGCCGGTGGAACGGTCACGAGGGCACATGCCCTGTCACTATTTTAGCCGGTGGAACGGTCGCGAGGGTAATATACCCTGCCACTATTATTTGCCGGTGGACCGGTCTGGCCTCGACTCACATGGTATTTCACTGTAAGTAATTAGTACCTTCCTGTATCTTATCAATTTTACGTTTGGTTTGTTGAGCACGGAATCCCCCACTATTATAGCCGGTGGAATGGTCACGAGGGCACATGCCTTGCCACTATTATTGCCGGTGGAACGGTCGCGAGGGTAAAATACCCTGCCACTATTATTCGCCGGTGCACCGGTCTGGGTCTGGTTCAACATCTTCTTCTTTAATTAGTTAGTGTCTTAATGTATCTTATTCAAAAATATTTCACCTTTGACATGCATGGCTAAAGGGCCTTAACACATCACATCGTAACTTATAACATATCCGTACTATCACATACTAAATGAGGACACATGTACACGTCTCGATTTCAAGCCACGCCACACATGAAACAGTTAAGATAATAGCATGTAAAACACGACACATAAATTATATAGGACATCCAAGGCACGTAGAACACATGGCACACATTCGGCCTTAGCTATACCCTTACTCGGTTTAGGTTACCGAGCTATTTCCACACTTGTTAGGCCACTAGACACCCTTTATAATTATCATACTTAACACATCTCCCATTTAGTTGGTTAGATTACCAATTTGCCCTTTTTCCTTTACTATAATTAACCGATTACCCTTTAGTTGATCAAATTACCAACTTACCCCTTTCTCATTATCCTAATTACCAAATTAACCCTTTATTTAGTTAATTATCCAATTACCGCCTCTCTTACCAATGGCCAACTACCCTTCTCCATTATCAAAGCTACCAAATTATCCCTGGTTGGTTGAATTACCAAATTACCCTTTCATATGATCATAATTACCAACTACCTTTCTCCTTCACCAAATTTACCAAATTACCCCTTGGTCATTCAAATTACCAAATTGCCCTTCTTAATTGTCATGATTACCAAACTACCCTACTCCATTATTAAAATTACTAAAATACCCTCTAGTTGGTTAAATTACCAAATTACTCCTTGCATTTATCATATTTACCATTTTACCCCTCTCTAGTATTAAATTATCATATTACCCTTTTGTTATTTAAATTATTATTTTTACCCTTCTCAATTATTATAATTACTAATTTAATCATTTCCGATTTCCTCTTTTACCCCTTTGATATACAAAATTACCGTTTTACCCCTTTGCCTTCAAATTTACCATTTTACCCCTTAACTCCCAAAAATTACCATAGCACCCCCTTCACTTATAAAATTACCGTTTATTCTTAATTACGAATTTACCATTTTATCTCTTTCAATTTCCAAAATACCATCTTGCCCTTCGATAACAAAATTACCATTTTGCCCTTTATTCACAAAATTACTATTTGGCCCTCTAATTACAAAATTACGATTTTACCCTTTTATTATAAAATTACCATTTTGCCCCCTTCTTACAAAATTACTGATTTTCCCTTCCGTTATAAAATTACCAAATTGCCCTCTTGTTACAAAGTTACCAAATTACCCTTTTATTATGAAATTACCAAATTGCCATTTAATTATAAAATCACTAAATTTCCCTTTTATTACAAAATTACAAATTTTACCCTCCTTACTTCCAAAATGACCAATTTATCCCCTTAATTCCAAATTTACCATTTTATTCTTTTATTAACAAATTTACCATTTTACCCTTACCTCCAAAATTACCAACTTGTCCTTTACTAACAAATTTACCACTTTACTCTTAATACACCCTTTATATTAAATTATTATTAATACAACATAAAATATTAACTTAATGCCTCATCCACAACTTTTATAGTTAATACAATATTATTAGCACCCATATATATATATATATTAGTCCATTTTCTTGTACAAGATGCATTAGTAAAATCCCCTAAGGTTAACAAAATATTAAACATGTATTAAATATCACAATAGCATAAAATAGCATGGATAATACCTACATTTTCCTTAACAACTAAATTATTTCCTTAAACAACATTTCCATACATAACACATAACTTAACATACTTCTTTTTATCAAACATCACAAGAAACCACATATATGATATTAAACAAATATATTAAGCATAATAACACATTAAACATCCTAATGTGCTAACATACGTAATCCATGCGTTTAAGCGAAATTTAATGGTTACCTTGGTTTCGCAAAAACGAACCTTACCGGTATTCCGGTTAAAGGTCCAAGCCTTGATTATAAAAATCAATACCTAAAAATAATATAAAGATTTATTACATTAAAAATAATAAAATCAAGGCATAAAACTTTATAATGCTTAATTAATTAAATAATTAAATTAAAAATATAATTATACCTCAAAATTTTTGCCCAAATAAATTAATAAGAGCAGAAGCTCATACTGCTCATGCAGCATGAGCTGCATGCAAGGAAAGTTGGAAGGGGAAGGCTCGAAGGTGGTAATATGGGAATAAATGGGCATTTTCGGGTTGGCAGTTTGGGGCTAAGAAAGGAGAGGGTTAGGGGAGGATTTAAGGTAAGGGAAGGATGAAGAGGTGGAGAGGGGGTGTAAATGGTGGTCGGGGAAAGGGTTGATGATGGCTAAAGGTGGCGGCGGTGGCGGCAGAGAGGCCGCGAAGGTGGCGGTCGAAGTGGGGTGTCGAGGTGGGGGCTGGTGAGGAAGGAAAAGTGAGGGAAAAAACGAGGGCCTTCGGAGGATAAATTCGGACAAATGAGGATTGGGGGTGATAGAGGGGGTTGCAGGGAGAAATAAGGTGGCTCATTTGGCGGCAGAAGCGGCGGTAAGGCAGCAGAACACGGCGGCATAGGGCGGTTGCCGATAAGGAAGGGAAAGGAGAGAAAAAGGAGGGAGGGGGAAGAATGGTACTGCATGGTGGCTTGATGGGGGCTGTGGTGGCTTGAGGGTGAGGTAGAGGGTGTCAGGAGGTGGCGCAGGTGGTGGTTGAGGTGGCGACAGCGGCAGATATGGGCGGCGACACCAAAACAGGGGAAGAGAGGGGAGGGGAAGAAATGGAAAAAAGGAGAGGCTCGGGTAAGCATAAGGCCCGAAAATTGACAAGATGAAGCAGAGGAAGAAGAAGAAAAAGAAGAAGGAGGGAGAGGAGGGGATAGGTAGGCTTGAGGGGGTGGCGGTAGGGTGGCAGCAAAATGATAGTTGCAGGGAGAG
Source organism: Tamarix austromongolica (assembly GCA_039764185.1). Lineage (NCBI taxonomy): Eukaryota > Viridiplantae > Streptophyta > Magnoliopsida > Caryophyllales > Tamaricaceae > Tamarix > Tamarix austromongolica. The sequence continues at coordinate 101,868,557 of CM077810.1, read as the reverse complement.
GGAGAAGGAATGGTGATGGCAGGGAGTGGGGGCGGATGGTCTCGCTATGGCAGGGAATGGTGGGAGAGAGAGAGAGAGGGTTAGGGAGGTCAATAGGGGGAAGGAGTTGCAGGTTGGCGGCGATAATCTCGCTGTTGAAAGAAAGAAGAAGAAGAAAGACGAAGGGAGAGGCGTCAGGGGGCTGGGTATTGGCTGCTAGGCGTGCGACAGTAGACCGACCGAAGACACAAACTAGCCCGATCGGGAGAGAAAGAAGAGAAAGGAGGAGGGGCGGCCGGCTCGACACACGAGAGAAAGAAGCCGGGCCAGGAAAGGGAAAAGGGAAGAAGGGAGGAGGGGAGAAGTGGGCCAGCGACCCAAGGCGCAGGAGGAGGGTGATGGGCAGGCCGGCTGGCTGGCGGCCCAAGGAAGGAAAAAGAAAAAGAAAGAAAAGGGAAAAGAAGGAAGATGGGAAAAAGAAAAAAAAAGGAAAATTGGCTTTAATTAAAATAGTTTAATTTATAAATAATAAATTACAATATTTTTGGGTATTAAATTTATTTAACAATTTAATTAAAATATAAGAGTTTAGAATGATAATTTTAGTAGAATAATAATTTGGAAAAATTATTTAAATAACAAGGGTATGATAAATTAATAAAATATTTATTTTAATTGATTAAAATATTTATACCAAATTTCATACACTAAAAAATTCATAAAATAATTAAGACAAAAATATTTAAAAGCTAATTTATCCAGAATAAAATTTATTTATTAAAATATAGGGTTTTAAAAATTCGGGGGATTACATTAACCACCTTGCATTGCTTATAAACTATCTTTTTGGGTTTTTCCATAACTTAGAGCAAAATTTTAGCATTTAAATGTTGAAATTCTTTGCTTATGTACCATAAATAGGATATTTCATAAAAATGAAACTGGCTATATGTAAGGATGATTTTACTCTATTGATAAGGCTTAATTGTTCAAACTTTCCTTATACTGCACCTTGTTGTGATTGAATCCACTTAATTTGGATTCAACAGTTACTTTTACATTGAATGGAGATTCTATTTAGGATCATTTGGCTTTGGCATTCTCTTCCTTCATTCTAAAATATTTAATTCTTCCTCCTAAGTTAAAATCTTCTCATTTGGTTCATTGCACTTTGATGATAACTTTAGGAAAATTCTTTACTACAGTTTGGTTGATTAGATCAACATTGGATAAAACTTCTCTTGAAGTTTAAATTGAGTGAACGTTATCTATGATAAATGATTTCTAAAACTTCACTCTATTGATGAAGTGTTTTATTAGCTTCCTAAATTTATTGGTTTGATTTAAAATGTTCCCTAAGACTCTCATTAACTATCTTTCTGTTTTAAAATGTTCTATGCGTATTTAATTTTGGCATTGATTACTCAACTGATCAGATACTAGGAAACATTTTAACTTAGAATTAAAATTTTGAATCTTATTATATATATATGGTGAAATATCCTTGCAGGTTCACTTGACTCTTAGTATTTTCTTTCCAATCCTTTATCGTCTCCCTTTTCTTACTCATGGGACCCAATAAATCTAGTAGAGGTATTCCCTCCCAGAAACACCATAGAGTATCCAATCGATCTTATTAATCACACTCTACAGCTCATCCTCCTATACCTTCTATACCCCTTACTTGAATCCTATTAGAACTTCTAGATTCTTCTAGTCCTCTACACGAGCACTATTTTTTCTCTCTCTCCTATTAATCTCGCTACATTAAAATTTATCCATCTAAAGGGGCCTTAAAGGAAGATGTTTGTCCTTGGATTTTGTAAAACAAAAATTTTAATTTTATCAAAGGCTTCATGGTTTAGGATCGATTACCCTAGTTAACATCTATGCCCTTGCATACCCCAATCTAGTGAAACTATTTTATAGCAACGCTCGATTTGATGAAGGATCTATTCATAGCTACATGTGTGGCATCCCTATTACTCTGAACCACTCCACTTTAGCACAAATCATTGGTCTAGTTGGTTATCTTAATGAGGGGGGAGACATTTCCTTCATGATCAGAGAGTTATCCTTCCCTAGATCCACTCTATCAAACTTATCTTATTGGGAATTGGAGAGGTCATACTATGAGCTCATCCTTCCTTTCTGTTGATGATCGTGTGCTTCATCATATGATAGGCACAATAGTATTTCCTAAGAAGGGATTTTGGGCTGGGTTTAGGGTGATTGATTGTTATTTCCTTTACTATTTTCACTAAAACAATCGTATGTGTATCACCTGCATTATCATCCTCTATACGTGTCATATGAGCGAGTATGATCCTTCTCATCTTCCTAATGCATATCTCTTGACCCTTGTGTTTAGACACTTTCACGTATTTGTTGATGGTTTTAGTCCTACATATCTCGAGACAACTGGGAAAGAGTCTAACATCTACGGGCCTTGTGCTATCACAAGGATGGGAATTTATCTAATTAATGATCAATGGACAATTCAGAGACAACGAAAGGTACCCCCTCAAGCACCGGAACCTCCTACATCTCATCTGGATCCTATAGCTTCCTCTTCATCAACTCATCCTTCTTATCCAAATCCTCATGCTCCCTCTTCAACCACTCATCCTCATCATCATGACATTAATGCACCTTCTCTACCTTCTCGTGTCTTTTCACAAATGTCACCCTTTGAGCATATAGTAGTTTAGATGATTGGTCATATAGAGAGAAAAATGATCACTTGTACTAGGATTATGGATGGACACTTATCACAGATATGCTCTCATATATTTACATAATCCTTGTCACGCTCACCCTTCTATTTGTTAAATTAGTTGAATTTATGTAACTCTGAAATTTATTCTCATATCATTTTTGTTACTTGAGTATCTTTATGGCTCATTAAATACTCCATGCCTTATTTCTATAAATATTGCAATTATGAAATCTCATGAGCCTTAGTGATATGATATTTGAGTTACATTCATAAATCTTGATACTTATATCTCCACTTCCATTACTTATGTTGTTTAAGATAATTATATCTTAAGTGATCGTATTGTGATCTTGATCTTATTGTGTTTATATGCATACTCTTAGGGAGAGCATATTTGTTTTAATTGATCAATTGTATTATTACCCTAGGCATAGATAAAGAGGGAGATATGTTATATTTGTTTCATTCATGTTATTCATTGATAATATTGAGTATGAATGATCTTCTTATGCTTTAGTAAAGCATGTGCATGTCTTGAGGGAGATTGTCACTCGATATGCATTTAGTTTCTTATTCCCTTATCATTTTATTGGATATCTTATTTGCTGAAGCCCTTTCCTCTTTTTTATGACAAAAGGGGGAGAAAGTGTGAAAAGATATTATGTACTGACTTTTTATTTATTTATCATTATATTGCTATTCATATGATACGTGTGTGATTTTATTGTAAAATGGATAATATAGGATCCATATGATTCAAGAACAAATATTGATTTTAACTTTCGCATCTTTATACATCATCTCTTAATATGTTGGAATCTTTTTGTTTGTCATCATCAAAAAGGGGGAGATTATTGACCTCATAGGTCACATAGTCATGAATTTGACTTATGTTGTCAAGTTTGCATGTGTGTCATAGCAAAAATTGAAGTATTCAACACTTAACTAAGTCAAGGAGTGCTAAAGAGAACAAGTTTACAAATCATATTTCAAGCACAAGCCAAAGATCAACAAGTAGGTCAAAATAAGACTCTAGCTTCAAGTAATTCAAATTCATATGTGTAATACACAAACCATGAAGGGATAAGCAAGTGTGCTTAAGATTTTAAGACTTAAGCTTTAAAGAGTATGTTACAGTTTTAGGTTTTATGTACATATAATTTATATATTAAGAACTTAGATATTTCAATGATTTGGTATTTCTAATCCTATTTAAAAATTATTCTAAAAGATCTTAAAGTGATTTCATGCATAAAAGATATTTTCAATTATTTGCGCAAAAGATTTTCTTAAATTGATTTTATTTTAAGGTGTTTTGCATATGATATGACTTGAAAAATTTACCATAAATTCTATAGACATTATTTTTATATTAATAATACCTCATTGGAAACCTTATGATGTCTACTTTACAACGAAAAGATGACACTCAATGTTGAGCTTTGTAGCTCAAGTTATAATCTTTTTTGTGAATGTGCATAGTGCTGAAAACTTGTTGACCTATCGAATGGTTTTAAGCCCATTGACTGGTTTCCAAACCACTCAACTGGTTTGTCGAAACCTGACTGGTCTGGGTATTTCTGAATTTTTTGGCCTGTTGTAATTCAATTGTTGAAGTACTTTTTACACCCCACAACTCGTGTTGATTTTCCCCCTCTTTTAGCATCATAAATAAGAGTTGTTAAACTATCATAAATATCAATCAAGCTAGCACAATTCTTCTAAAATCATCATTTTCACATCTTACAAAGATTCAAAGAGAGTTTTGATTTTACACTTTTAAATCTAAATCAAACTTCTCTAGTGCTCAATTTGTTCTTCATATTTAGCTAGAGTGTTCATACACTTGTAATTATTATTTTTCTAGCTATATACAAATATTCACTCATGAATAATCACTTTCATATGCTATCTAGTAGGGGTGTGCAAAACCGGATATCCATATCCATTCGGATATTTTTTTTTTTCAGATATCCGCTCCGTATTTTTTAGACCGGATATCCGGGATGCGGATATCCGAAAAATAATGACCGGATATGGACCGCATTCGGATATATCCAATATCCGTATGAAAATACTATTTTATCAATTTTAATAACTTTTGCTAGAATATTTTTAAAAATAAAGATCTTATATCAATTAATATTCATATCTATATTCATATAAATACCTTATTTTATCTAAAAGAAGTATTAAAATAGTATTATAAATATTTAAAATATAAAAATAAATAAAATTTTCAAACTTAAAACTATAAAAACACAATAATATGATGTATTGTTGAAATAATCAACAAAATATTGTATATTTTTTCAGATCGGATAATCCAGAAAAAAATCGGATATTCGAATGTCGGATATCCTTTTGGACTAAAATCAGTTCGGATATCCAAAATATCGGATTGGATTTTCGGATCCCAAATTTTTTGCACAGGCTTACTATCTAGTGAATATTCTTATTATATTCATTCGAACTCATCATCTCAAACACAAGCGAAGAGTGACATGTTGTCTAGCATTCCTAAGAGAGGTTATTGAGATTTTATTCTCATAAACCTAGAGAGGATAACTATGCAAATTGTAAATCATGTCCTAGAGGGTCATTGAGATTATAGGCTCATAAACCAAAAGATGATTGATCATCATCAACCACACACTATAAATAAAGAGATATTCAAATCCAAAAGGTAAAACCTTTTAGTAGTGGATGTAGAGAAACTTTGTAGAGTTTCTTGAGCCTTTATAAATCACGTTTTTATTTTTTCCCATCCTTCTAATTATTTATCACAAAACTTTAATTTGGTATTATTGTTATAAAATACTCTATTTACTCCCTCTAGAGTATCCATACGGTCTTTCACTTTGCTAGCCAATTCAAAAAATAAATAAATGAAAAAAATCATATAGACCGATAAGGAGGAAAAAGATAAGACGAGACCCAATTAAAGACCACACCACACCCATGCCTAACCTAGCCTATACCGAATGGGCGACTATCAAGTGTGCATGTGACATAGAAGTAGTTAAGCCCAGCTCGGTTCCATACAAAACAACACAAATTCATAACTCAAACAACTTAGGGGTGAGGGAACATAAAAACCAAATAAAATCTCATCTACCCACTAATGTGGGATAGTGAAAAAGCAGTTATAGCATAACAAACAATTATTTTTGTGTCATTGCTTCCAACATTCATCATTTTTCGATACATGAAAAATATAATATATATATAGTTGTGAATGTTTTCGTGCTCTTTATACTATGTATTGATATAATTCTTATTATAATAGCTAAGAATATAAAAGTTATTCTTATGTCTTATCCTTGGTTCTCCTGGTCTTTCTTATACTCTAGCCCTCCATTCTGTTATCAAATAGTCTTGATGACGACCCACCCTTATCTTTGAGCCAACTATTAGAATGACACATACCCCTCGATTGAATAAGTGAAGAAGACATAATTAAAAAACAGCAAGACCAATTATAAGGAAATGTAAAAGTAAATTGCAAGCATAAGAATAAAGATTTACGGGAGGAAGAAATTGAAGACATTTATTGATTATGAAAAATGGGAGTAAAATGAAAACTTACACCTCCTCCTACAAATGGTCAACATGAGAACCTTTTATACCCACCATCACCAAGCCACAAGTTACCACATTAGCAAATAAGCCTAGTATAAGTTTCTACAAAACATAAATAAATGTCAGAAGAAGAGTACAAGTTATCCTATAATATCAACTGATAAGCTATCATACTTGATGAGTACCAAATCCCTTGAAGTAAGGGTTTTTCTAACCATTCATGTACTTCCCACCTTCTCTCTCTCTCTCTCTCACTCACTCACTCACTCATAATGTCTTCCAGTAGATGCCCTTGCCTAGATGACATCTTTATCTAGTTGATGCTTTTGATAGTCTTGAGGATGACACCCTTGTTTAGTTCTCTTGATCTCTCTTATACATTAGCCCTTCATATGATTACTAGATAGTTCTGAGCATGGCCCGTCCCTATCCCTCAACTAGAAATTAAAATGACACACTCCCTTTGGCTACTTAAATGTAGAAGATATGATGGGAAACATCAAGAACAATGAAATGTAAAAGAAAATTGCAAGCACTAAAACAAAGATTTATGTGAGGAAGAAATTAAATACTTTTATCGAATATAAGAGTGAGAGAAAAATGGAAAGTTGCATTGGTCAACATAAGGATATTTTATACCATCCCTCACTAAGCCACAAGCTACCATATAAGCCTAGTGTAATACATAACATTAATCAGTGTTAGAAAAAAATATATAAGTTACCCTTTAATGATTACTATTATGATTTTACCCTAATAACTCTTAAGCTACCATACCTGAATAATACAAAATTCCTTGAACAAAGGGATTTCCTACTATTGCTTCCATACTTCCCATCTTCTGTCCTTCTTTCTCGTACAATTCTGGCTAACGCCCTTTCCCAGCCAACACCTTTTGCTTGACAAATAGACTTTGGTTTACTGATTGATGAACTACATCTTTTTCCTCAGCATTGGTCTTCAAGAAAATTTTTGTGTCGAGGAACCTGAATAGATAGTTGGTTCTATTCATTAAAAATAGGAACAAATATGTGTTGTTGTGCTGGATATATGGTGATAGCCATTTTAACTTCTTTGTTATAGATTAATAGAGGTTGTTACATGGTTGATTAACATCTTTAATCTCAATTTGGCTCTAATAAAGTTCTATGGATTGAAAATTAAAATTAATTGTTTTTTAAAATCAAATAGCTAATCTTCAACAAGTTTATTTCTTAGCCTTTTCCTATCTCACTCTCTTAAGTAAACCAAGTATAAAAAATATTTTCCTCTTTATTTATTTCATTTCTTTGTAGCTTTATGATAACTAAATTAAGCCTTAAGCACATCCTGATCATAATCTTAAACTATAACCTTTATATCTAGATTTTATTATAATGCCCCAAAATTTGCTACTATTTTTTTTTTGTTTTAGTAGAAGCGTAATATCAACATAAACAAGTGTTGTCACCGTAATTGAAATAAATTTGGCTTACCATACCATCCTTATATCAATTGAAAGGTAAAACAATTATGACATAAAACATAAAATAGAAAATGAGAGAATCTTTCATAAAAATGGATAAGAGTTTGGAGGCTAACTTCGAGTACAATATCAAATTACAAAAAAAGGAATCCCATGGAAGTAAGAGTCCCAAAAGGTATTTGATAGATGAGATTTATTGATTATTTTCATGTCTAAAAGTATCATTTATCCCTCATTAATTCTATTAGATTTAATCTTTTCGTCGAGTTTTCCTCCTTTGAATAAATTTTACAGGAAAGAAAAGAATTGAAGAAATTCAAGGAGAAATCAATGAAAAGAAGAAATCAAGTAGAGAACACATCAAGAAATTTTGAATCAAGGAGAGAAAAGTTGGAAAGGGAAAAAATATATCAAGAGAAGCTAAGTTGAAACTTTCAAAGGAATTGAGTGGAAAGATCAAAAACACGGGGGTCCCGTGTTTCATAAACACGGACCGTGTTATTTATCCCGGGTATCGATCTTTAAATCCTTGTGAGCAGAGCAGTTGGAGGAAAACACGGGGGTCCCGTGTTTCTAAAACATGGACCGTGTTTTCATTTAAAAACGTGTAACTGTCCGCGCGACTTGTTTCTGATAAATTTTATCTGAGAAGAGAGTTCAGGACAGAAGGGAAGAATCGAAAAACATTTGGAATGTATTTTTCTTCTTTTATTCCTTTAGAACATACATGTAATGCACAATTCCAACTTTTGATCTTCTTGAATTCTATTGATGATTTGACATTCTGCACTTCAATTGATAAGTTTCTTCTATTCCTTTGTAAATTTCAGTATCTTCGTTTTTGCTGAATCTAAGTTGTTTTTCTGTAAGTTTATTTGTGTTCACTACATTATTATCTAATTGTTGCAAGAATATAATTTGTGAATGCATTGTTGTTATCAATTTCCAAATACTTTGTGTAATTGTATGAATTGTGAATATGCAGAAATTTGAGTAATTAGAACAGGGTAGGATGAATTGAGGATGGAATTATAACCTAATTACCATTTTATACTTTAAATGTTTGATTCTAGATGAGGTTTAATTGAATTAATGGATTGAATTGAATGATTCCATATCATAGATTAAGATTCTTGAACTAATTAGATTGATCACCTATTTGGTTTAGAACTTGATCTTTGCTAAGACAATGAAATTAACCCGTAATTGTTAATTAAACTTGTCTATAGTAGCAAAAAGATTAATTATTAATCTTATCCATTAATTCGTGCAATTGCATGATCCGAGCTTTTGTGATTATGATTGTAGTTGGCTGTTTCCCGTTCATAATGTTACCATTAATTGAATCTAGTGTTCTTAACCTAGATTATTAAATGGGTACAAAAATAAATTGAGAGCATATTCAGTTTATTAAGGTTAAGAGGAAGTATGGGAATTTGTTATCATGAGTTTCCTAAGTCAACATTAAATTGTTTAGAATCATTCTTCTTATTTGAATGTATGGCATTTTAATTCCATCAACAATTCATTCCTCCCCTAATTGTCAATTAGTGATCAAGATTTAGTATAATCAAATTTAGTATAAGAATCAATGAAATTGTATAAACGGGGTTATAACATCAATAGCAAAATTAGTGATTAAAACGTCATTCCTTGTGGGTTCGACTCCTTCTTGCCATATACTACGTATTTGGGAATTATGATTTATTTATTAAATTTGTTGTGCATACGACAACGCATCAAAATTTTTTTTAAACACATATACATATTATGTACATTCAAATTTATATCAAATATGTAAAAAGAAAAGTACAAGATACAGAAAACTTATATACAACACTTAGGTGTTTCCCAAGTGACCAAATGTGAGTCATTCAGTCCTCATAATTGGGAGTGGTAAGATCAACCACTTCCAAATTGTGCACTTGATGTCCTTTGTAGTAAGGTTTGAGAAGGTGTCCATTGACCTTCCACATCTTTCCCGTTTTCTCACTCTTAATTTCAACTGCACCATGAGAAAACACATTAGTCACAACAAACGGGCCGATCCATCTCGACCTCATTTTTCCTGGAAACAACTTCAATCGAGAATGATATAATAAAATTTTTTGACCAATTTCAAAATTCTTTCTAAGAATGAACTTATCATGAACTGCCTTAGTTCTATCTTTATATCTCAATGAAGTTTCAAAAGCATCATTTCTGATTTCTTCCAATTCTTGTAGTTGGAGTCGCCTATGTTTTCCAACTTCAATTAACTCCATGTTACACTTCTTTACGGCCCAAAAAGCTTTATGTTCTAACTCAACTGGTAGATGACAAGGCTTACCGTACACCAGACGATATGGAGACATACCAATTGGAGTCTTGAAAGCTGTACGATAAGCCCAGAGGGCATCATTAAGATGTAAGCTCCAATCCTTTCTTGTTGGTTTCACCATTTTTTCCAAGATTGATTTGATCTCCCGGTTGGATACCTCAGCCTGACCATTGGTTTGTGGATGATATGCTGTAGATATTCGATGTGTCACATGGTATTTCTTTAATAGAGCTTCTATGGTTCTGTTGCAGAAGTATGAACCTTTGTCGTTAATGATGGCTCTTGGTACGCCAAACCTTGCAAAAATGTTAGTTCGAAGAAATTCTGCAACAACCTTAGCATCATCAGTACGGGTGGCCTTAGCCTCCACCCATTTTGATACATAATCAACAGCAACAAGAATGTATTTGAATCCAAAAGAAGATGGAAATGGTCCCATAAAATCCATACCCCAAACATCAAAGATTTCGCATGCTATGATAGGAGTTTGTGGCATTTCATTTCTAGGACCTAATCCACCAGTCTTTTGACAGTTTTCACACGTCTTACAAAATTCATGAGCATCCCTAAATAATGTAGGCCAAAAGAATCCACTGTCTAAAACTTTATAAGCTGTTCGTTTGGGACCAAAGTGTCCCCCACAAGCATAACTGTGACAAAAGTGTAAAATAGATAAAACCTCACTATCAGGAATACATCTTCTAATGATTTGATCGACACATTGTTTCCATAAGTATGGATCGTCCCATACAAAATATTTTGCCTGACTTTTCATTCTATCTTTCTGTGCTTTTGTAAAGTGTGAGGGAAATACCTTAGCTACTAGAAAATTTACCATGTCAGCATACCATGGTATCTCATTCCCAATGAAATGAAGTTGCTCGTCCGGAAATGCTTCATTGATGGGTACTTCAACTTCAACTTCTTTGATTAACCGACTCAGATGATCTGCTACTCCGTTTTCGGTCCCTTTCTTATCTTTAATGCGTATATTGAATTCTTGGAGTAGAAGAATCCATCTAATCAGTCGTGGTTTTGCCTCTTTCTTTGCTAACAAATATTTCAACGCTGCATGATCAGAATATACAATTATTTTAGTTCCTAGCAGATAAGAACGAAATTTATCCAAAGCAAAGACAATAGCAAGAAGCTCCTTTTCGGTAGTTGTATAGTTAAGCTGAGCTTCATTCAATGTGCGTGGGGCATAATATATCACGTGTGGCTCTTTCCCGATTTGTTGACCTAACACCGCACCAACAGCAAAGTTAGATGCATCACACATCAATTCAAATGGGAAATTCCAATCAGGTGGTTGAAGAATGGGTGCACTTATCAATTTTTCCTTTAAATAGTCAAATGATTTCTGGCATGCGTCATCAAATTGAAATTCCTTTTCTTTTTGAAGAAGCTTACATAATGGTTGGGCTATTTTAGAAAAATCCTTGATAAATCGGCGGTAAAACCTGGCATGCCCTAAAAATGATCGCACATCTTTGACAGTTGATGGATAAGGTAATGAAGAAATAAGATCAATTTTTGCTTTATCTACTTCAATTCCTTTGGCTGAAATAACATGTCCCAAAACTATTCCTTGTTGGACCATAAAATGGCATTTTTCAGAGTTTAGTACAAGATTTGTTTCCAAACATCTTTTCAAGATAAGGGTCAAATTACCTAGACATTCTTCAAAAGTATCTCCATGAATACTGAAATCATCCATGAATACCTCGATAATTTTCTCTAGATATTCGGAAAATATACTTACCATACACCTTTGAAATGTAGCTGGAGCGTTACACAATCCAAATGGCATACGTCGATACGCAAACGTACCATAGGGACATGTAAATGTGGTTTTCTCTTGATCTTCTAGAGCTATGGAAACCTGCACATATCCATAATAACCATAAAGAAAACAATAATAAGCATGACCCGATAGCCGTTCTAACATTTGATCCATAAATGGTAAAGGAAAATGATCTTTCCTAGTCATGGAGTTCAGCTTTCTATAATCAACACATACCCTCCAACCATTTTGAACTCTAGTAGGAACCATCTCTCCTTTATCATTCTCCACTACTGTTATTCCTGTTTTCTTTGGGACAACCTGAAGCAGACTTACCCAACTACTATCAGAAATTGGGTATATGACTCCTAAACTTCGCAATTTTAAAACCTCTTTCTTCACAACTTCCATCATTATCGGATTCAACCTACGTTGTACTTGTCTACTTGGCTTCACATTTTCTTCCATTAAAATCCGATGCATAAAAACTGAAGGAATAATACCCTTAATATCAGCAACTGTTCATCCCAAAGCTGATTTGTATTTCTTCAACACATTTATCAGTTTTTCTTCTTGTTGAGATGTTAGTTCACTAGATATGATAACCGGAAGGGTATTCTTATCTCCTAAGAATGCATATTTGAGATGATCAGGTAAAGGCTTCAACTCCACTTCAGGTGGTTGTTCTATGGAAGGTATAGGTCTATCCACTGTTAATGGCAAATCCACAAATTTTCCAATTCTACTCGGACATGTTCCCAAAGCAGCCACTACCTCCTTGATTTCTTCCTCAACGTCATACAATTTGTTCAATTCTTTCAATTTTTCAGTTTCTATGCCTTGTGTCAAAGTTATTTCCAAAGGATCAGATGATGAAAGTTGGTACACCATTTCAGTTAAATTCTCAATGACATCAATCATAGATACCTCTTCACCATCTGCAGGATATCTCATGGAATCATATATGTTAAACTTAATAACTTCACCGTCAAATTCCATGGTTAACACTCCATCGTAGACATCAATTTTTGTTTTTGAAGTTTTCAGGAATGGTCTCCCTAACAATATAGGAGAGGAGTTAACTAAACCATTATCTTGCATATCTAACACATAAAAATCTACAGGAAAAACCAACTCATTTACCTGAACTAAGACATCTTCAATAACCCCTTCAGGATATGTGTTAGATCTATCAGCCAATTGGATAACAACACGAGTTTCCTTTAAAGGACCTAGAATTAGGGTGTTAAAGATAGATAAAGGCATGACATTTATTGAAGCACCTAAGTCAAGCATGCATTTTTCATACCTCGTGTTTCCAATTTTGCAAGGTATAGTAAAAATACCTGGATCTTTGCACTTTGGTGGAAGCTTTCTTTGCAATATTGCTGATACATTTTCTCCCACACTTACCTTCTCATTCTCATTAAGTTTCCTTTTGTTAGTACACAAATTCTTAAGGAATTTTGCATACCTGGGTACTTGTTTGATCGCATCAATGAGAGGAAGGTTAACTTCTACCTTCTTGAATATGTCAAATATCTCCTTGTCATGATTTACCTTCTTGTTTTTGGCCAACCTGCTAGGAAAAGGAGCAGGAATTTTTATAGGAGAATGTGACTTACTCTTCATCGTTTGTTGTGAATCTTCACTTATTTCTTCTTCAGCCATTGTTTCATCTGTCTCTTTACTTGTGTCATCTTCTTCACTCACTTTTCTTGGATCTGACAACTGTTTTTGTAACACCCCCAAATTTCACAACTAAAAAATTTTGAATTTAAAAGAATAATGCGGAAGCTAAAACACAATTTGGGAAATGTTACCACCACACCTAACACAAGATAAATGTCCACCATATATCTAATGCTAGATGCAAGGCTAAAACCTGTCCAATAAAATTCAACCAACATCTATGCAGTGAGAATAAACTCCCACAAGGAGATATCCACATGCAAACGGAAAGTGAACAATGTCGCTGGATAAAATTATCGTTGAATAAATCAACAGAAACCTGTAAAGTAATCCTGGACTTTAAAACTTAAAAAGATAAAGGATATTAAATCCAAATACATCTCCCACAAATCACAAACCAACTAAATACAAATCAGATGAATGATTTATACACCAAAATAATACATTTAAGATACAATAAAATCTGAAAAGAGAACCAAGGGGCATCCCAACAGTGGAGCCAACTTTATTTGCCAAATCAAATCACCGGATAACCTACTCTCAAAATCCAAGGAAAATATTCCTTCCAACAATAACATATTTAATATTGAACCTGCACAAATGGTCTGCTCCCCACCATCAGTGGATCATCACAAGACCCAAACAATCAAGGTAGTATCAGTACGGGTCCAGTACTGAGTAAATTAAGACTACCCTACTCTTGGAAAGAAACATAATACATATAAGATAACGCAACATTCAGCTTACAATACTTATGTTCAATTATACATGCGATACATACGTCATTCTACTCATACAGTAATTCATGCTCGATTATACATATGATACACACACTATAAAACATGGAGTCACAGACTCACACTTATAATACATGACTAGACATAACAATACATAAGGTACAAGCTTACAAGAAAATCATAATCACATGCTACCCTAGAAGGTATCATTCTACAAACAAGTCCCACATGTGCTTTGAACAATAGATTATATGATAATTGAATGCGGACGTTTGTCATATGGAAACATTATTTTAAGATAGAATCAAGAGACATGTATAGGAAATAGAACATAAGTCCAAGAGCCAACGAGAATAATTCATGATTATTATATTCCTTTATTGTAATCACAACTGTTTAATTATATTTTCTTGAGGATGGAGACTCAAAGATCGTAACAACTAATCTAGTACTCGAACGGTACTAGCCCTAGCTGGCCCGCCCAGAAACGTAACCAGACCACCAATAAATAGGACACCTAATCACTTAAGTATGCATACCCCCTATAGGGCCGAAATATATCGAGACACCTATAGAGTAGAAGAGGGCCTCTCCGGACCTCGTAAGGCACCCGGGATCACATAATAGAAAAACACCGGAATGGTACCAAGTGAATACCAAACCTAACTCGGATAGCTACCCCGAGTGATACAAGTCCCAACTCAAGATCTTTCACTTTAAGTGATTAATATTTTATTCAAGAATTTAGTCAATCATAAATCAGGCCCACATAACAGCACTTAGCTCACATCCATCAACACAATGACGTTCCATTATTATATCAATTTCAAATGGCATTAAAGCCAAGCGGCATTAAAGCCGAACCATCCAAGCGGCGTTAAAGCCGAACCAATCCAAATGGCGTTAAAGCCGAACCAATCCAAATGGCATTAAAGCCGATCAATTTAAGTGGCATTAAAGCCGATCGATTCGAGAGGCATTAAAGCCGATCCAATTCATGAGGCATTAAAGCCGAATAAATTTAGGAGCATTAAAGCCGAATGAGTCCATGGCATAAAATACAGCATAAGGTATCATGCAATTTCAATCCATACTCAGACCTTCACACACTAACACACGTATAATATCCAAGCGTCATATTAGCACATTGAGGCTACAAATCCATATATTCATGCAATTGCCATATAGAACATAGCATATGCTTGACATAATTAAATAATCGATAATCATCATCACCACCTTTCACTCCAAGCAGACATACATTGAGAATCCGTCATAACTAAAGGTAAGTAATGACTTACCTAAGTCCGAAGCTAGCTAAGCAAATTGAGAAAGAGAGAGTTATCAAAAGCTCGACAATCCACGAGAATGTTTTCCTAGATCACCGATGGAAATCAGAACTAGGTTAGAAACTATCTTATCGATCAACAATTCAATTATAATAAAATCAACACAACGGACACAAACAACCTTTCTTGAAAAACGTGCATAAAACCTATGACTTGCGAGCGTAGCTCGATTAAGATTTAAAATCAAATATTAACCAAATTAGATTAACACTTATCACTTGGGACATTTCAAATTGATTTGGAATGTCGGGAAAAGAATAATAGATTATAAGCTATTTTATCAAAAATGACTTATTCATTAGGTTTTACAATCCAATGACAACCAACAATTTGTATAGAACCAAATCCAACCCGATAAGATAAAACATAATTCAAATGATTTAAAGTCAAATCCAGAAATCAATTAGGTAAAAGAACATAGCATAATTAATTATATAAAACCATCTTCGAAAATTAGGGTTTTTAATGCCCACACTACGAACCAACCAATCCACTTTTATTATCTTAAATCCATAGCTTAAGAGTACAATTAAACTTATTTTAAATAAATCTAGATAATCAATTTTAACAAAAGTAATCTTCCGAGTAGCCAACTTGAGACTATCGGTTTCCGAAATTAGTGTTTCACCACCCATGACATAAATTCGAATAATTCAAGTCAATTAATTACAATCGAAGGTATTAGAATGCATATAGGATCATTTCAACTATTTCTATAAATTCAATTTTAGAAAAACGACCATACAAATAATCAATTTCATAATTTCATTTGAAATATAGATTTTTAGGCTCGAAAATGCAATTCGATTAAATTCTATAAATTTAATTAAATTGAATGTTTAGAAATGCAATTAAACACATGTTATAACATATCAAATAATCAATTAATTAAAACCAATAAAAGAAATACCCAATTTAGTACAATTAGGGTTTTTGTGCCCGGAACGTAAATCCGATCAATTCTTGCTAAAATATATAAATTGACAATTCAGAAATGTAATTAAATGTATTCTAATGTAAATTATATAATCAATTGAATGAAACAACCCGATTACCCAATCCAATTTAAACCCGCAAGAGTTTTGACCTAAAAACCCAATTCTGATCAATTTCATACAATTTTCCCAAATCAACACTTTCAATATAAAATTAAATACATTTCAACCGATATTACAAAATTAATTGAGTAAAACGACCCAATTATGCAACCCAATTTCATCACACACGGATTTTGACATAGAAGGTTAATTCCGATTAATTCGGCATAAATTTCTCAAATTGAAAGTCCCAACATGAAATTAGATACATTCCACAACATATTGTAAAATCAATTTACCCAAAGTAGCTAAATCAGACAAATCCGAAAAATTCAGACAAAACCCGGCCAAAAATTCAATTTTCACAAATCAACCAAATACACCACAATTAACCACTCTAAATCAATCATACAACATATATATACATAATCAAACAATAAATTTAGCTTTTCATAAGCTAATTCATACTCAATTAATTAATTCCAATGTTAGGGTTTTCAGAATTTATACCAAACAAGAATTAGCAAATCGGGACAAGAGAAGGCGGGAGAAGCTTCGTCGGAGGTCGAACGGTGCTCGCCGGTGGTCGGGAGACGTCGACGATGACCGGACAGTGGCGGCGTGACCTGCATGGTTGCTGCTGCCATGCTCTGCTACTGCTGGTTGCTGCTACTGCAGCGGCTACTCGTGGCTGCAGTTGCGGCATTTGCGGCGGTTGGGAGTGGCGGTCGATGGCTGGAGGAGGCTTGTTAGCGTGGAGGAGATGGAGATGAGGGCTGCGTTTTGGGGCTGCAGAGCAGGGACAGGTCGGGAAAGGAGAAAGAAAAGAGAAGGGAAAGAAGAGAAGAGAAAAGGAAAAGGAAGAGAGGGGAATGGGCTAGTTTCGGGATTTCTTTTTTTTTTTCTTTTTTTTTGCAGATACACACATATAAATAAATACTAACATCTAAAATATTGTTGGAAAAATTTATCTAAAATTTATTTAATGAAAAATCATTTCGTAAGGTTCCGAAGGCTTAAAATCGATATAAAAGCTATATACACAATTTCAGAAGTATTTTCGGAAGAATTTACCAATGAACCTAAAAATTTATATTATTTATGGAAATACATTATAAGACCTCGCAATAGTATTTAAAAGCATATAAGTAAATATTTAAATTAAATTCTAATAAACCGACACTAATTTAAATAATTTCTGAAATTGATCTTCCGCAACCAAAAAGGTAAAACAGAAGGAAATTAATTTTGGAAAGAAATCCATAAATAAGCTTTGAAAATCTATTTTAATTTAAAACTTTTCGAAGATCTTAATGACTTCGGAAACAAATAAATTTAATGTCGGAAATATTTTCTACGGATAAAAGTGATAAAATAAATTTGACTATTTTAAACGGAAATTTTATAATTTAAATACTATATATATCGCTAACGAAATATAACTTCAAAACAAAGTTGTAATCACACGACGAAGTTATAATCGGAAACGAATCTAAAATATTAAAAATCAAAATACGAGAAAGAATGAAAAAATATATTTTTAACCGAAAATCAAAATCATGTGAATATAATAAAATCATAGTCGTGAACAAATTTATTTAGAATCATCCGCAACGATAATGATTAATTAAATTCGATTTCGAAGTCGAAATCGTCGATAAATCCATAAAACGAATCGAAATTAAAATAATTAAATGTTTATATCAAAATACGCTAATAAAATAATTAACCTTAGTAAAATTGAATTTTAAAATACGGGGCATTACAGTTTTCCACTGCGAGTTGTGATAGCACTAGCATTTTCCTTAGGATTTCTTTCAGTCTGGCTAGGAAAGTTTGAAGAGCCTTGTGCTTGCATTTTTCCAAGGGAATCTGCTAGTTGACTCACTTGATTTTCCAAATTCTTAATACCATTTCTGGTCTCTTGTTGGAATTGTAAGGTATTGGTAGCTAAAGATTTTACCAAATCTTCCAAAGGCATAACTCCCGATTGTTGTGGAACTTGTAGTGGAGGCATCGGTTGAAATGGTGGTCTTTACTGATTTGTTGGAATTTGGAAAAACCCGGGAGGTGGCTTTGCTCCTTGCTGATTTTGATACATCTGTGGTCGGAAATATGATCCACCACTTTGTTGAGCGTTTCCATACCTTAAATTCGGGTGATCCTTCCATCCAGGATTATATGTTGGAGCAAATGGATCATTCCTTTTTGGTAATGGTTGTCCTCCAATGGCGTTTACTTGTTGTTCTTCCTGCAAAGTAGGACACATGTCAGTTGGATGACCAGTAAAAGAACAAATTCCACATACCTTGGCAGGAATCTTTTCTCCTACAACTCTTTCCACAAGAGCTGTCAAATTCGAAACTTGCGTTTTTAATTCAGCAATATTGGTTTCTTTCACCTGTTGAGACATAGAAGGATAACCCCTCTTACAATATTGAGAGTTAGATGCCATATTAGCAGTTAACCTTTTAGCTTCGATGAGTGTTTTATCAACTAAAGCACCACCACTAGCAGCATCTATCATATTGCGATCCATAGGAGATAACCCTTCATAAAAATATTGTATTAATAATTGTTCACTAATTTGATGATTAGGACAACTACCACACAATTTCTTGAAATGTTCCCAATATTCATGTAAAGATTCTCCTCCATCTTGCCTAATACCACATATTTCCTTTCTTATATTAGTTGCTCTTGATGAAGGAAAATATTTTTCAAGGAAAACCTTTTGCATATCTGTCCAAGTATTTACTGAGCCCGCTGGTAGATCATATAACCATTCCTTAGCAGCATCAGCTAAAGCAAAAGGAAAAGCTTTGAGTTTAAGTTTTTCTACACTTACTCCATTCGGTTTCATACCAGAACAAGCTATATGGAATTCCTTGAGAAATTTATTTGGGTCGGTGAAACAACCTGAACTCATGGAATTGTTGTCTCTAAAACCTGTAAAAATAGGTAAGGCTCGTATTAACCCCGGTTTGATTTCACAAGTATCATTATCAGCAGGATAATTAATGCATAAAAGATTAGGACTGAAGACAGGAGCAGCTAGCTCCTTGAGAGTTCGATCCGCCATCGGTGGATTAATGTAGCAAGGTGTACTACACAAATCCTCTATACTGTCTTCTCCCAAATTTGTGGAACTTTCTTCAAAAGGTGATGGAATCTTACTAGCTTGTTCCAATTTCCTTCTTGTCCTAGCTACAATTGGAGAAGATGAGTTTGGATCTATGGCTGGAATAATTTATCCTTGATGCTCGATTGCAAATGATCTCAATTGTGAATGCCTGAAGATTTCACACAATGAAAGATTAGATGAGTTCACGTGAAGAATTTATCTAAAACTAAAATAAGAAACAAAAAAAAACAAAACTAGAGATTATAATTGCCAATTCCCCGGCAACGGCGCCAAAAATTTGATGCGTTGTTGTATGCACAACAAATTTAATAAATAAATCCTAATTCCCAAATATGTAGTATATGGCAAGAAGGAGTCGAACCCAAAAGGAATGACGTTTTAATCACTAATTTTGCTATTGATGTTATAACCCCGTTTATACAATTTCATTGATTCTTATACTAAATTCGATTATACTAAATCTTGATCACTAATTGACAATTAGGGGAGGAATGAATTGTTGATGGAATTAAAATTCCATACATTCAAATAAGAAGAATGATTCTAAACAATTTAATGTTGACTTAGGAAACTCATGATAACAAATTCCCATACTTCCTCTTAACCTTAATAAACTGAATATGCTCTCAATTTATTTTTGTACCCATTTAATAATCTAGGTTAAGAACACTAGATTCAATTAATGGTAACATTATGAACGGGAAGCAGCCAACTACAATCATAATCACAAAAGCTCGGATCATGCAATTGCACGAATTAATGGATAAGATTAATATTTAATCTTTTTGCTACTATAGACAAGTTTAATTAACAATTAGGGGTAATTTCATTGTCTTAGCAAAGATCAACTTCTAAACCAAATAGGTGATCAATCTAATTAGTTCAAGAATCTTAATCTATGATATGGAATCATTGAATTCAATCCATTAATTCAATTAAACCTCATCTAGAATCAAACATTTAAAGTATAAAATGGTAATTAGGTTATAATTCCATCCTCAATTCATGCTACCCTGTTCTAATTACTCAAATTTCTGCATATTCACAATTCATACAATTACACAAAGGTTTTGGAAATTGATGACAACAATGCATTCACAAATTCTATTCTTGTAACAATTAGATAATAATGTAGTGAACACAAATAAACTTACAGAAAAACAACTTAGATTCAGCAAAAACGAAGATACTGAAATTTACAAAGGAATAGAAGAAACTTATCAATTGAAGTGCAGAATGTCAAATCATCAATTGAATTCAAGAAGATCAAAAGTTGAAATTGTGCATTACATGTATGTTCTAAAGGAATAAAGGAAGAAAAATACATTCCAAATGTTTTTCGATTCTTCCCTTCTGTCCCGAACTCTCTTCTCAGATAAAATTTATCAGAAACAAGTCGCGCGGACAGTTACACGTTTTTAAATGAAAACACGGTCCGTGTTTTAGAAACACGGGACCCCCGTGTTTTCCTCAAACTGCTCTGCTGACAAGGATTTAAAGATCGATACCCGGGATAAATAACACGGTCCGTGTTTATGAAACACGGGACCCCCGTATTTTTAATCTTTCCACTCAATTCCTTTGAAAGTTTCAGCTTAGCTTCTCTTGATATATTTGTTCCCTTTCCAACTTTTCTCTCCTTGATTCAACATTTCTTGATGTGTTCTCTACTTGATTTCTTCTTTTCATTGATTTCTCCTTGAATTTCTTCAATTCTTTTCTTTCCTGTAAAATTTATTCAAAGGAGGAAAATTCGACGAAAAGATAAAATCTAATAGAATTAATGAGGGATAAATGATACTTTTAGACATGAAAATAATCAATAAATCTCATCTATCAGTATTCATATAAAAATAAATAATAAAGAAACATGACTCTATGTCCAACTTCGGTACAAGAATCGCTCCTCCAAAAGTCATCCAAGATGCAAAGTTATCTAATGAGTCCTCATCTACTTGCACAAGAGCATATGGGTTGTCTACTCATGGGAATGGGGAACATACATAAGAATGATGGTTAATACACTGCGTACTGAGTGAGGTAAAAATAAATTTAGAGTAGTATCATTCAAGTCATAAGATTATAGTAAGGGATACATATATATACAGATTAATATATAGTGGTACCAACTTATATTTGGTTTTCAAGTTTCATAATGGAAATGGCACAATCAAGGTCTAAAATCATTAGATACATTGAGTTCAGGAACCTTACTATTCCAAATCGGTAGAATGGTATAAATAATAAACCACCCCAGGAGACAAGGCTCTTGACCACTATTCTTGTCCGGTAGAACGGATAGGTACAATCAGTCTTAACTCACGTGGTCTTTCACTTTAAGTGATTAGTATCTTATGAATGATTATGGTCATTCTGATGATTTATTTCAAATTGAGTTTAGGGACCCCACTATTCTCAATCTGTATAATAGTATTGATAATATACAATCCAGGACATAAATCTCTTGGCCACTATCGTACGGTGGAATGGACAAGTACAACCGATCTTGACTGGTATGATCTTTCACTTTAAATGATTAAAATATTATTCATGGTTATTCATCTCAAGGTCATCATACAAACACAAATATATACATGCAAGAAACATAGTTCATTTTATCACAAACATCAGAAACACATAAAATACAATTGTGAGAATAATGATATTTTTCCCAAAGTACAAGGCTATATTTTCCCTAAGAAGCCCTAATTTCATCAATTAAGAATAAATTATTCCTTATTAATAATTTTCCCACCAAATTTCACACACCTTTAGGAAATATTAATATGTTTAACATATCCAAAAATCAATGTCTAAATCCATTGTTTGGTATATGAGATAACAACCCTATCTCTCAAGTTACTATTCACAATCCCTTCTTTATTTCACAAGTTAGGCATAAATTTTTTCGTAAGAATCATATAATCACCAAATTTAATATAAATTCCCAAAATTATAATATTAACAATATATCCAAAAATCAATGCCTAACTCCAATGTCTTAAACTTGCGATAATGACCCAACTCTAGGGTTATTATTCCTAGCTCAGGCCTTTCATAATTACTCCAAATATTTCCCATAATATATTTAGCATGTTTTAAACCATTTAAAATATGCAAATATCAAAGACTATACATTTAGCCAATATTGACCAAAATACCTTTAAGGATGCCAAAATACCCACCTTTTCCACAAAAACCCTATAAGTCTGATATTGTTATTTTCTGACCCTCAATTTATTACATCACCATATATATTAACTATAATCATTTTAAAATTACCATAATTTATCAAACCCATATTACAATACCATGTATCATACTAATTCACTAAGCGTTTACAACAAAAGATTTATCTTAACAATTTAGTATAAGCGTATACTTTCTCATCTTACTCACTTTCTATAATATGAAACCACATTATCACATTATAAAATTAAGAACAAGACAATATCAGCATGATAATAACACCATAATAATACACAAAAAATTATACATAACATTCAGAAGAAAATTCCTAACTATGACTTGTATCCTTTCCAAAAGCGCTCTGGTCTTTAAGCACATATAAGCCTAAGACGCCTCCTATGAGACCACAAAAATTCATCTAAGAACCAGGGATAATACATAATTAGAACTCATGAAATCAACCAAGGAAAATATAAAGAATATAAGGGTGGAAGATCGAGCAAGAATTGAAGCAAACCGAGGTGTACATGGCTTAAACTGGTTAGGTAAAAGTTAGTGCAACCAAGGGGGTTTCATTAAGACTTGATGCAAATAGGGTGCACTGGCATGAGTTCTTGACATTAGGGTAGTTGTGAAGAGTGAAGACTTGGTGTTGATAGTGGCAGAGTGTCGTGAGTTGGTGTCATTACTTGGGGTGGTGCAACTTTGAAGTGTGACACTATTAAGAGGGTGTTGGTGTGGGGAAGTGGTAGGGTTATAAATGAGATGAGCCAGCTTGGTATTTGACTCGTTAAAATCTTAGTTCTGTTCACTCATTTAGTTAAATGACGAAGCCTTACTTTTGGGCTCGTTTATTAAACGAGTCAAGCCTAAGCTAAAAAAAGTGAAGATTATTTCATTTTATATCTTTAGCTCATGAGTTTGGCTCATTAAAAGCTTGGATTGACTCATTCATTTAGTTAAACGAGTTGAGATTGAGCCTAGGGGTGTCTAACTTGGCTCATTTATAGCCCTAGGAAGTGGCGTAGCTAGGAGGATGGTGGCATAAGGGAATAGCGTAACTTGAAAGGTGGTGGCATCAATGGTTGATATAGATAGGCTAAGGTGGGTGAGGGTTGTGTTATTTTGTGAGATTGTGATGCATATGAGGAGGGGTTCGATTAAGACTTTAATTTTGCCAAGGGTTAGCTGCGTGAGATGCTTATGCTGTGGTTACTTTATAGTGTGAGGTGAGGGAAAAATTGTAGAGCTTCATTGGGTAAAAATGGTGACAATCGATGGATGACACACATGTAAGTTGAGGGAAAGGAAAGATTGTTGAAGCATTAAATGAGGTAAGGAGGGAGGGAGGGAGGGAGGGAGAGAGAGAGAGAGTAGAGGAGTATATATAGAGAAGAATGGTGTGGGTTGTAGAGAAGGTAAGGCAAGGATGAGGGATGATTAGGAAAACGTTTTGGGGTAAAATTACCAATGAAACACATCCATTGATATGTGGAAGGTAGGATAGGTAGGTTTACAGGTGCAAGCTAAGCTGAAGAGATTTAGTCGGGAGAAGAAAGAATCACGTAGGGAAATAAGGAAGCAGGGAGGGAGAAAAAGGAAAGGGTAAAAAAAGGAGAATGAGAAAAAAATAAAAAAGGAGAAAAATAAAATAAGTTTAGGGTTATGATTAAAATTAGCTTAAATGTGAGTTTTGACTAGGTATTTGAGCACAACATAATACTCTGTTGGTTTATGCAGGTGTTGGAGAAGTCTATTGCAATATGGAGGCTTATATGAGAAACACGGGGGTCCTATGTTAATAAACATGGACTGAGTTTCTATATAGAATATTTGATGTGTTTTGGGAAAAAGTCAAAAGTAAGGAAATAAACATGGGGGTCTCGTGTTTCCTAAACATAGACCGTATTTTTTCCTTATTTACGAAACATGTTGTTTTCCCCTATAGAATTTTTTATTCTATAAGGAGACATGTTGAAACCCCAGGCATTGAGAGTTGTGCCTCCTAACTTCTTCTTCTTCTCTATAGAATTCTCCATTAAAAGAGCAATTATAGGTTTGTGTAATTGATTGATTGATTAGTTAAATCATCCTATAATTACACAAGATCACGAATAAAGATCTCTACTTTTTCCTCAATTACTTTATTTTGTGATTGAATTGTCAATTGTGCATAACCTTGTTAATTTCAATCAATTGTGCATAACCTTGTTAATTTCAATTTGGTTTAAATCTCTCTAAATCCATGCTAATTTTACAAAAAGTTGGTATTAGAGTTGGGTTGTTTAAGAGATCCGGTTATTGGGATGGGTACAAGATTTGATATTGAGAATTTTAATCAACCCACCAATTTTAGATTATAGAAATTGAAGATGCGGGTGATTCTAATTCATAACGGAAAAATCTTTATCTGGTCATTTGAAGAAGCTCAAATTGATGAAGGATGAGAGATTTGAATAATTAGTTTTGAAGGTCCTCTACCATACAATTGTATTTGTTAAATGAGGTATTGCATGAAGTGACAAAAGAATCAATAACGGCTTATGGTTGAAGTTGGAGTCATTATATATGATAAAATTAATAGCAAATTGGCTATTGTTGAAGATTCGGCTTCATTACCTGAAATTAAGTGAGGATCAATCTGTAAAAGGTTACTTGGATGAATTTGACTCTATAGTTATGGATTTGCATAATATAGATGTTAAATTAGATGATGAAGATTTGGCTATTATGTTGTTATATTCTTTTCTCGCAAGTTTTAAACATTTTCGTGAGCCTGTTTTGTATAGAAAGGACCAGTTAGTCCTTGAGGATGTGAAATCTGCCTTATTACAATGGGAGTTTATTGATAGTAAGTTGACTAGTAGTGGTACTTCCATGTAGTCATATATTAAGGGATTGGTAGCCAGGGATGACACATAAGTATGATCTAGTGTCTGTAAGAAATCCAGATCTAAGTTGAAGAGCTAAAAGAAGATTGTGACATGCTATAGTTGTCATAAAAAGGGGCATGTTAGGAAGTTTCATCCTAATAGGAAGACTGGTGCTACGTTTGGTGAGTCATCTAGTATAAAGGATGATGTTGCAGTAACCCATGGTGATAGTGATGGAGATATGTTGTCGGCCACTAATAGAAGTAACAAAATCAATTATAGATGAATCTTAGATTTTGGGTGCTCTTACCATATATGTCCCAACCAAAGTTGGTTTTAGATGTTCGAGGTGACTTAAAGTGGAGTTTTCTTGATGGGCCATGATGCAGCTTGCAAAGTTGTTGAGATTGGGACGGTGAGGGTGAGGATGCATGATGATGTGGTCAGGACACTATCCAATGTGAGACATGTTCTGGTGATGACCAACAACCTCATCTCTTTGAGTTTTTTAGGTTATAATGGGTACCGATGTGTTATTGAGGATGGTACCCTAAGAGTTACAAAAGGAGCTCCAGTGGCATTGAAGGGGAAGCAGGTTAGGATACTGTTTGTGTTGGTTGGTTCCAATATTATGGGGATAGCTAATGTGATATCGTCGAGGTTGTGAGTTTTTGATGTTACGAGACTTTGGCACATGAGATTGGGACACATGAGTGTTAAGAGTCTAACTGAGCTCTCTAAGAGAGGGTTGTTGTATGGATAGAGTACAGATACTATGAACTTCTATAAGCACTGTGTGTTTAGTAAGTAGAAGAGGCTTAGCTTTTCAATAGCTAAGCTGGGAAAGAGAGGGCCTTTCAAGTATATCCATTCAAATTGTGGCGTCTAGCGCAAGTGGTTTCCAAAGGTTGTTCACGATACCTGCTCACATTCATTGATGATTTCTCTATAAAGGTATGGATTTATTTCTTAAAGCATAAGAATGATGCATTTGGTATTTTCAAATGCTAGAAGTCCTTTATAGAGAAGTAGACAGGGAAGTAGGATAAGTGTATTAGGATAGATAATGATCTTGAGTTTGTTGAGCATATTTTCACTAATTTCTGCCAAGATCATAGGATACGGAGACACTACCCCTGTGTTGGAAGACCAAAGTAGAATGGGGGGTCATAATGAAAAGAACCCTATTGGAGAATGCTCATTGTATGTTATCACAAGGAGAGATAGGTAGAGACTTTTGGGTTGAGGCAGTTCATATGACAACATACTTGGTGGATCATTCATCATATTGGTCCATTGATTAGAAGACACTTGAAAATTTATGGTATGGTAAGCCAGCTGATTACTCTAATTTAGATGTATTTGGTTTCCTTGCTTATGATTATATGATTAATGGTAAAATTGAGCCTAGAACAAAGAAGTGTATCTTTCTTGGCTTTACATATGGAGTGAAGGGGTATAGGTTATGGGATCTAACTGCATCCAAGTTCTTGACTAGTAGGGATGTTACCTTCAATGAGTCCGTATGTCCTCTAGAAGACTGAATCTTGTGATTGGGTCACTAAGGAGGTGGAGTAGGATATTGCTTTAGGCTAAGTGGAGGTTGAGTTTGAGTTAGATGACATAGACCCTTCTGATAGACCCACTATTCCTAAAGTGGGTGGATCCAGGTAGCAGGTGGAGTAAAGAGGCATTTCTCTAGGTAGAGGATGGAGAATTGTCAAGCCTCTAGTAAGGCATGGTTATGAAGAATTAGCTAGCTATGCTTTATCTAGTGTAGATACTATTGTTGATGTGTATGAGCCAGCATCATTCTTACAGGTTATTGAGAGTACTGATTCTGCTAAGTGGTGTGCTGCTATGGAGGAATAGATGGAGTCCTTATTCAAGAATCAGACATGGGAACTTTTGAAGGAACCAAAGAAAAAAAAGATTGTTTATTGCAAATGGGTGTACAAGTTCAAATAAGGAGATCTAGGGGTTGAGAGACTAAGGTATAAGGCTTATTTAGTTGCACGTGGATTCAGTCAGATTCTAGGCATGAACTATAATGAGGTGAGTTCTATTGTGGTTAGACATACTTCTATTCGTACCTTACTTCTTCTTGTGGCTATGCATGATTTTGAGTTGGAGAAGTTGGATATTAAAACTGCATTTTTTCATGGTGAGCTCGAGGAGGATATTCACATGCAACAACGTGATGGGTTTATGGTTGAGTGGATGCATGATCATATGTGCCTATTGAAGAGGTCACTGTATGGTCTAAAGCATTCTCCTAGATAGTGGTATAAATGATTTGATCAGTTTATGCTTGAGCATGGTTTATCTAGGAGCGAGTATGATGAATGTATGTACTTGAAGGAGATGGAGGGTGGCTCTTTTGTGTATCTTTTGCTATATGTTGATGACATGCTTGTAGCAATAAAAGATATGTCCAATGTTGATAAGTTGAAGGCAATGCTGAAGAGTGAGTTTGAGATGAAGGATCTTGGAGATGTGAAGATGATCCTTGGCATGGAGATTATTAGAAACTGTGAGCAGAAGCTTTTATACTTATCACAGGAGTCCTATATGAGCAAGGTGCTTGAGAGATTTCTTATTGTGAGCTTATGACTCGTATTTGGTGTGTAGAATAACTTGGATTGGTGTGTGAAGTGTTTCGGAGAAATTTGAAGTAGAACTGTGAGCTATTCTGGAATGATGTGAATATTTTACATCGAAGAAATTAGAATTTGGAAATGTGCTGAACATAAAAGTTGTAGATCTTTCTGTTAGATTTCCAACGCATCAAGAATCAGCTTGATCAGAGGTCAAATGAAGAAGTTGTGGATGAAATACTGAAGATTATCAAAGCTGGAAATAAACACGGGGGGCCCGTGTTTTGGAAACACAATCCGTGTTTTTCATCAGGAAAATATGTTCTGTTTTCCGGGAGACGCCAAGAGATAGAAAATAAACACAGGGGTACCATGTTTATTAACACAGTCCGTGTGTTTTGGGTTTTTCGCTCCGCCTTGGTTTTCGCTAATGAAAGTTTCGTATAGTATAAATACCATGCGATTAGAACCCTAATCGAAGAGCGAACGCCATCTTCTTCTCCTATTGAGTTCTATTGTAATTCCTTGATGAATTGAGTGATTTATGTGAGAATTTCTTTGATTCTTTATAATCAAAATTACTTCACATCAATAAGATCATCTGTTTCCCCAATCTGTGTTCTTGAGTGTTATTCTCTTCTCAATTCTTGTGTGTTCTAATTGATTCTAATTAGATCTTATTTTTCCGAATTAGTATCGATCCACAGCACTTATGATGGATGCTAAGATGGTGAGCACTCCATTGGCTACTCACTTCAAATTGTTTGCTTTGAATTTTCCCAAATCTATAGAGGAAGAGGAGTTCATGGTGATTGTTCCATATTCAAATGTTGTTGGTTGTATCATGTATATTATAGTGTGTACCTGGCCTGTTTCATTAGCTACACCATATGACATATTCCTTCGTGTGAATACAAAGGCTATAAATAGCCATTATCGTAGGCTGAAAAAATATAACTCAGAATAATTATATGTTGAATAGTGTGTATATATATATATATATCTACTATTTCTATTCCTATGTCCCTAGTTGAATACTATCATAAAGTTGAGTTTGATAGAGTCAAATTCGATAGAAGTGCTACTTCTGATAGGAATGAAAATCTGTTTTATCTTGGGAGACAATTGTTCACATCCGTGAACATCGTATGAGAGAGAAAATTTGTCTTAAGGATACATTATGAATTCGGTGGGCTTGAATATAATTAATATCGATCTTCAATTTTTGGCTTCTGTTATTATTTTGACAATTAAGGTACACTGATTATTATTATTATACTACTACGACTATTATTATTTGTTAATAATTTATTGTTATTATTATTATTATTATTATTATTATTATTATTATTATTTTAATACCATTTCTATGATATATTTCCAACAATCTTAAGACAATTTTATTATTTATATTATTTGTTGTAATATAGAAAGCTGGTATTTATTTGATAAATAATTATACTCCATCTTCATCTACTCTTTTCTTATTTGTTGAAATTTTGCTTTTGTAATATAAATGACTTCATCTGCAAACATTGTTGCAAATGCTACAAACTCTATGAATGTTGGAGAAAAACCACCTAAGTTTAATGGGTCAGATTTCCAACACTGGAAAAAAAAACGTTGTTCTATTGATTACATTAAATCTGACTAAGTATCTAAATGAAAACCCTCCTATTCTTAAGAAAATGAGACTGAACTAGTCAATGTTGCTATAGTTGATGCATGGAATCATACTAATTTTTTATGCAGAAACTATATTCTTAGTGGATTGGAAGGCACATTATATAATGTGTATTCTAGTACTGAAAAGAAAAAGGAACTATAGGATTCATTAGATACCAAATATAAGATGGAGAACACCGAAATTAAGAAATTTATTTTTAGTCTTTTTATCGATTAAAAAATGGCGAATAACAAGTCGGTAATATCCCAATTAGAAGAGATTCAGGTTATCATTCATGACATTTATACCAAGGGTATGTCTTTGAGTGAGTCCTTTTAGATGGCAGTGGTAATTGAAAAATTACCACCATCTTGGAAATATTTTAAGAACTCTACCAAGCATAAGCATAAGGAAATGAAACTTGAGGATATCATCATCCGTCTAAGAATCAAGGAAGGCAAACCAAGTCTGGAGGCTCAAATCCAATGGTATCAAGAGCTAATGTGGTGGAAAATGGATCAAAGAAGAGTAAGAAAAGGAAGCACTATGGATATGGTTATAATGCAGGATATAATGTCTCCAAGAATTTAAAGGGAAAATTCTATGAATGTGGTAAGCAAGGAAACCGTGCAAAGGATTTTCGTAATCTAAAGAAGTCTAAGAAGAGCAATGCTCAAATGAATGTCATAGAGATACACAAGTTATTTGAAGATCTTGATGTTATCAATCTATCCGTATTAGTGTCACAATGCAACCTTATTGGAAATGCCAAGGAATGGTGGGTAGACACAGAAGCCACTCATCACATT
This sequence comes from Tamarix austromongolica, assembly GCA_039764185.1. Classification (NCBI taxonomy): domain Eukaryota; kingdom Viridiplantae; phylum Streptophyta; class Magnoliopsida; order Caryophyllales; family Tamaricaceae; genus Tamarix; species Tamarix austromongolica. The sequence continues at coordinate 101,837,612 of CM077810.1, read as the reverse complement.
TATGGTAACAAATATATGTTTTCTGAGTATCAACCTATTGAAGATGATAAAGAACAACTATTCATGGGAAATTATTCATCTTCTAAGGTCATTGGTCATGGAAAGGTGACACTGAAGTTGACAAGCAAGAATAATCTTACCTTAAACAATGTGCTTCATGTACAATATATCTAGAATAATTTAGTTTCAGGATCCCTACTAATTAGGAATGGTTTTATGTTGATCTTTATATGCTATAAATTTATACTCATTAAGAATGAGATGCTTGTAGGAAAGGGATATCTTAGTGATGGGCTCTTTAAGATGAATGTAATGACTATTGTAACTAAAGTTAATAATAATAAAAGTATTTATTCTCCATCTTCTTATATGCTTTAGTCATTTAATGTTTAGCATGAATGATTAGGACATGTTAATTATGATACCATTTGCAGGTTAATAAATTTAGAGTGTTTGCCTATATGTGAATTTGATCATAAACATAAATGTGAAATATGTGTTGAGGAAAAAATGGAGAGAAACCCTTTCATTCTATTGAAGGGAACACATAACCTTTAGACTTAATTCATAGTGATGTGTGTGATTTAAATTTTATGCAAGTTAGAGGTGGTAAAAAATATTTTATTACTTTTATAGATAATTGCACACATTACTTCTATGTGTATTTGCTACGAAGTAAAGATGATGCAATTGATGTGTTTAAACACTTCAAAGTGGAGGTGAATAAGAATACCCTTTTGAATAATTTTGTTTGGAATATAGTATTATTCACCAAAATACCGCTCCATATACACCTCAGTCTAATGGAATTGTAGAACGCAAGAATAGAACCTTAAAGGACATGATGAATGCCACGTTGATTAGTTCTAGTTTACCGCAAAACTTGTGCGGGTAATCCCTATTATCTAAAAATTATATTCTTAATAATATGCCTTATAATAAAACCCATAATATTCCACATGAGTTATAGAAATTTCACAAGCCTAATTATAAATACTTAAAAGTGTGGGAGTGCTTAGCAAAAGTACCAGTTCCTAAGCCAAAGAGGGTTAAGTTAGGACCAAAAACCATTGATTTTGTATTCATTGGTTATGCACATAATAGTAGTGCATATCATTTCCTTGTTCATAAATCAGAGGTTCCTTACATTGATGTCAACACCATTATAGAATTAAGAGATTCTATTGGTAATGGGAATAAAGAGGTTAATCCATATGAACCCAAATGAAGTAAGAGAGCTAGGATTTCTAAATCAATTAGACCTGATTGTCTAACATATTTGTTAAAAAATGAGCCTCAAACATTTAAGGAAGTGACGTCTTCTCTTGAATCAGCCTATTCAAAAGAAGAAATAAATAGGGAAATTGAATATATCATGCAAAACCACACGTGGGAAGTGGTGGACTTGCCTCTTGGGAATAAACCCCTATGATGTAAGTGGATCTTTAAGAAGAAATTAAAGGCTTATGGTTCAATTGAAAAATACAAGGAAAGTCTTGTAGTTAAAGGATACAAGAAAAAGGAATATGCTGACTTTTCGACACATATTCATCGGTTGCAAGCATTATACGTATGTTATTGACAATAACAACTATAAAGGGTCTAGAAGTACATCAAATGGATGTAAAAACAACATACTTGAATGGTGAATTAGAGGAAGAGATCTATATAGAACAACATGAAGGATTTCATTATTCTTGGTTCGGAGAGAAAGGTTTGTTAGCTTGTTAAATCCCTATATGGATTAAAACAGGCACCTAACCAATGGCATGAAAAATTTGATGGTGTAATGTTGCCGAATGGATTCAGAATAAATAATTTTGACAAATGTGTTTATGTTAGAGATACTCATAAAGGCCATGTGTAACACCCTATTTTTTAGGAATTGAAATTTTGTTTAAATGAGTTAAGCACGAAAACTAAAACAATAAAAACAAAGGGTGTTGCCGCCACACTAGATAAAAGTCCGATTTCCTCGACCATTCTCATACTAAGTACTAAGGCTAAAATCATTACTCTACTAAATTTAATAATATGATTACAAGCAACAAAATAGAGGAGACAATAAATAATTATTTGGCTCATTAAAAGCAACATCAGTGATTATAAAACTCAAAAGAGAGAAAGACAGGAGGACACAAACATTCCAAATACAACTGAAATGAAATATACCAAAAGTCACTAGATAGACCTAGGCTTTCAAAGCAAACTATCAGCTTTTGACTAAACTTAGAAGCTGACTTGCAAAGACTAATGTCCTTTGAATATGAGAGGCCCATAAAAGGAACCATTTAGTATAATGATACTGAAAAATCCTTTATACTAAACTAAAACGAAAACCCAACATGGAACACATACAAGGCATCACAATAATACATGGTATAAAATATCAAAATGTACACATGTCAGTTAAAATATGATAATCATTCATATACCCACATACCCCCAAAGCCATATACTACTCACACTTGTTCATCTAGAATTAACTAAAACTTACCAATTGAACATCCAAGAGATGCTCTTTGGAGTATAATTAGAAATAACATCAACCTAAAACTAAGACAATAACAACATCTCACATAGTTTATTATCAATACCAATTAATATCATAACACAGGTAGGCTCATAATCATAGATCAATAACCACTAATCGCATCATAGGTAGGTACGAAGACAACTATCAAAACACAGATAAGCATAAAGGCTGCTACCAACCAATCCAATGATCCATCAATAATTTTCATTTTTATTCACTCGAGGGGAGATCAATCAACCTGAAGACACTAAAGTAATCCATTCATACTAGTGCACCAAGGCAGTACAATATCCTACCACTATCAACCTAAGGAAACAAAAGTACCCTGGTCGTACTAAAGGTAACACAATACCCTACCAAAAAAGACACCTAATCCATAAGTATGCATACCCCATATTTGTTCGCAAAACAAAATAGATTAAGATATAGGGCCTGACATAGGCATTAAGGCATACCAAAAAAAATTCATATTCAACTGTGGGCTAAATCATGTCTTTAGGATAGCTGCCCTTAAAGAGCCACCATTCCTGATCTCGAGGTCTTTCATTTTAAATATTAGTATTTTATTATGGTGACCACGAAATTTCACATAAATGACATAAATCAAATTTCATACTTAATCATTTGTATCCCATTTCTCCAATATAACCGCAATCAAGATCACTTTCAAGGTCAATCATAAAAATACACTAAGGACATCTTAGGCTCAATTATTCACTTTTGGGCACATTAGGCCAAAAATAACGAAAATGCCTCTAAGATCAAAATTACCAGATTAAAATCCTCTTAAATTACTAAATCCATTTTATTTATAGGTTTGTCATAAAAAGGATAAAATATAATAATTAAATAAATTTATCATACAGATAAATTATTAGATAAGCCAAATGACCATCTTACCCTTATTTAGGATTTCCCATATAAAACCTTAACATGCTTATGTAATACATCCATGATCACATATTCTCATGCTTAACAACAGATAATACATATTGAACATGCTTCTCATGGTAAAAATCATAATACACATAAAATGACCAAAATTTTCCTATGGCACACATCCATGATTATTATTCCATAACATGATCATCATATCCTTTTTCCACGTACATGTCATACATTATTATAAAATTTATTTTGCCATACTTTTGTCCCAAAATATTTTACATATGATAACATGCACTTTTACCGATTTTCAAGATACGATAAATAACACATAATTATGAGATAACGAATCATGTGTAACATATTTCAGACACAAACATCTTTATGTGATATCATGCAATGTATGACACTTCAGGAAAGTATAAAAGAAACATAAATTTTAGTAAAAAACATAAAATAGTGGTATTATACTAAATACTACAAGATCCCGCTAATTAACTTTTATACCTAAAATACCAAAATTACCAAAATACCCTTATATTTTAAAAATAGGTAACAAAATTTTAACCAAAAACTCACTCATGCTACATGCGCAACCTGAGCCATGCACACAAAGATGAGGGTGTTGGGTGTAGGATTATTAGCATTGGGTGGAGAGGAAGGGTGAGGTAGAGGTGGTGGAGATGGTGGTGACGATCGGTATTGTTAGTGGTCGATAGTGGAATGTGTTATTGGTGGTGTTGAGGTACGATGGTGAGTGTAAGAAAAAGAGAAGGGCTGCAACGGGGGAAGGAGATGATGGTAGATGGTGTGACGAGGGCTGCGAGATAGGGTGGTGTAAGGGTTGGAGTTACTACGGAGGGGGTGGCTGAAAGTGGTGGTAACGGTGGATGGGATTGAAGGTGTAATACCCCAAATATTACTATTGATTTTTTTTATATTTACAGCGGAAGCATATAATCAAAATATCAGGTATTACCACTGTAACTAATGTAAGTTTAGTTTACCATACCATCCTTACACCAATCACAAGTCTTAAATTATTCATATTAAAATAGAGTAATTAGAAATGAGAGAAACTTTATAAATACAAATATTAGTTTAGAGATTAACTCTGGGATACAGTGATAAAATACATCAAAAAGGGATACGATGGATTAAAGAGTCCAAAAGGTATTTGGGTTAAACATCATTCGAATAATATGAATCTTCTCCCAAATACCCAGTATAGATAAAAGTCACTTATCCCCACACAATGCATCAAATGTAGCAAAATCATCCTTTTGATTCTCAAAGACCTACACAAAAGCATCAGGGTCATCCACTCATAGGAATGAGCAACACTCATAAAAAGGATGGTCAATACACTTCATATAGAGCAAGGTAACAATAGTGTCGAGTTAGGAATACCGTTAAATACACATATATGCAGTAGAGAATAAGTACACATGTGATACATATAAGATATCACAAGGTAAAGAATGATACATGACTTTTTATTAGATGTAACATATTTTCTTTCTTTTATTTACGTTGAGTTAAGGGACCCCACTATTCTTAAATCGGTAGACTAATCTGAAGTTCCTTTTAGGGACAACACACTTGAGCCACTATTATCATTTGGTGGAATGTATTCAAAACCTCTGAGGGCATAACACTCCTGAGCCATTATTCTTAAATTGGTGGAACTGTCTAAAGCACCTCTCTAGGATAACACACCTGAGCCACTATTATTATCTAGTGGAATGGATCCAACACCTTGATCTCAACTCACGTACTCTTCCAATTTATGGTATTAGTATCTTATCCATTATGTTACTTACCTCAAATCATATTTTTATTCACAATGAATATGGGGCCCCACTATTTTTAATCTGATGGAACAAACAGAAGCACCTCTTAGGGACAACATGCACGAGATACTATTATCATCCAGTGGAACGGATCAAACACCTCTTAGGGAAAAATTTTCCCAATCCACTATTATTAAGCCTGTGGAATAGTCTGATGTACTTCTAGGGGACACCACACCCGCACCACTATTATCGTCTGGTGGAATAGACTTATAAAACACCTCAGCCTAACTCACGTGATATTTCTATTTAAAAGATTAATGTCTTATTCATGATTGATTTGATAAGTATAGAACATTTTTAAAGTGGGTAAGGCATGTTATAAAATCATAAGACCATTTTCTAGGGTTAAGACCCTTATATTATCCCAAAACCCTAATTTCACACTTTTATCATAGCTTTTGTCCTCTTACTCCCTTAACCACCAAAATTAGTAACTTTTCCTCAAATATTATCATTATCAACATACTATAATTTCAAGGCCTAACTTTTAGGTCTTGCACATGCGATATTAACCTTATCTCAAAAGTTACTATTTTTGGGCTAATAATCCCTAATTTCACAAATCTATCATAACATTTTCTATAGGGCTCAAATAATTACCAAATTTAATATACATTCCCAAAATACTAATATTAATAATATTAGATTTCTTTTTCTAACTCTACCATTTTACACATATGATAATAGCCTTCTCATTTTAGGGTTACTATTCCCAAATTAGTCATTTTTATACTTTATCAAACTTAGGTCATTCTTAAATACTCTAAGCACTTCATATAAATTTCTTAGCATACTTCAGATGGTATAACACCTTAAAATACCATGATTCTCATATTTAACCTACGTTAACCAAAATACCCTTATTGATAATAAAATTCTTATTTTATGTAAATATTATATATTTGATAAAATTATCCTCAAATCCACATTTATCTCCATAGACCTTACTATACTCATTTAAAAATCATCATATCATTAATAAACCCATAATACTACCATATTTTACACGAGGGTTTTTTCATATAAAATAATAATACATTTTCTATCATATAATATCAACCGCATGGTATAGCATTAAAAAAATATATTAACCCACATAATAACAATACCATGGTATAATAAAAAGAAAACATGCATAACACTTATCAACCAAAACCCATGACTACGACAAGAATCCTTACTAAAAATGACTCTGGTCTCTAAGCACGTAACTCCTAATCTGCCTCTATCGGAACTTCAGGAAAATCACCTAAGAAATCAAATAACAAAACACCATTAGAAATTAATGATATAATTAAAGAAGGGTTAAGGTAATGGGAAGGTGAAGGAAAGGAGAAAAACGAAACCAAGGGAGTCTCGACCAAAATGGTGCAACAAGGAGAAGCTTTGGTTGTGTTAGCCGAAGGAGGGATGATGGGTTTGGTGGTTGCTGTCAAAAGGGGGGAGTAGTTTTAGTGAAAATAGCTAAAAGGTAAGGGTGTTGGTTTCGGTGAAAATGGCCGACGGTGGTGTGATGGTTTCAATACAGGCTGCCAAGAGATGGTGGTGTGGCTTGGTGAAGGCTTCCGAAGAATGGAGGGCTACATTGGTTGGAATTCCCAAGGATGGAGAAGGTGCTGCTATAGTTGAAGGCTATCAAGAATGGAGGGAGGAGCACCGATACAGATTGCTGAGAGTGGAAGGGGGTGCACAGATGAAGGTTGCTGAAGGGTGGTGATAGGGTGCTGTGGAAGTGGCTGCAACAAGGATATGAAAAGGGAGGAAGGTTGCTACGGTACAGAATGCCAAAGGGGAGGGGGTTACACTAGTTATTTTGGTTAGTGGTTAAAGGTGAGGCTTAGCAAGAGTGATCAAACAGGGGTGGGGTGATCTGGTTAGAATCACCGAAGGTGGATTTTGTGGCGGTAAGGAGGAGGTGAAGGAGATAGATGATTGTTTTTAGCAATGGCAAGGGTGAAGAAGAAGTAAGAAGATGACGGTCTTTATTTCAACAGAAAGTAGAGAAAGAAAAGAAAGAGTGGCTCGGTATATATATATATATATACATGCCTAAGTAGAGAAGGTGACAGTAGAAGATAATCGGTAAGGCTAATAACACGTAAGGAATGGGCGGAGTGGATTGGTCGTGTGAATAGATTGAATGTGGAAGAGGTAAGGCTAAGCTTTGGTAGGGAAGATTTTCATGTAAGGGAAGGGAACCAAAGCGGGGAAAATTTTCAACCGGTACGTGGAGGAGAAGCAAGAAAAAGAAAAAAATAAAAAGGGAAAAGGTTTAGGTTTATTATTAGGTTAAATAATTTAGGTTAGGATAAAACTAGAAATATAAAATTCTCGGTATTAGAATTAGGTTACAATATTAATTACTCAAAATTAGGGTTAGCTAAACTTTGGGATATTATAGAAGGTGGGATATTGGCTATGATGGGATGCGCCGAAATGGTGGGGGTGCAATAGAAAAAAACTATCATTTGCCTAGGGGGATTCTGCGAGATAAGGTGCCGAATGGGTAGAGTAGGGAACAACAAAAATTACCTCAGGGAAGGAAAAGAAGTAAAAAAGGTGTGACAGGGGAGAAAGAAGAAAAAAGAAGAAGAAAGGAGAGGAAGAAGGGGATGGCCAGCTAAGGTGATGGCTAGGGTGGTGCTAGGTTTGCACGAGCAAAAAGGAGCCAACGCGGGGAGGTGGATAGCGGTTGACATTGGTGATGGTGTAAGGGTGAATCATCAGCATCGGTTCACAAGTCAAGAGTAAAGAAGGTACATAGGCGAGCTGTTCAAGGATCACATGTGTAAGAAAATGAAGGCTCACAGTTGTACGCAAGGTCGTGTGTGGTTTTGCGAGTGCACTATGAAAGGTATATGGTTAGGGCGTGTAAGCTTTGCATGACCGTGGGTCTCAATGAAAATGAAATAGAGCACGCGGGGAAGGAGGAAAAAGTGACTGCGAGGGGTGGTGATAGCTGATGATGGTGAGGGGATTGATTGGGTGGTTGAGGTGGTTGTTTTAACAATCAAATGATCGTGCTTGGTGGTTGGTGGTGGTGCGTGGTGATGGTGGTGTGATGATGGTCAAATAGGGAAGGGAAAGAAGAGGAAGAAGAAGGTGGTTCAGGGTCGTTTCTCAATAGAAGATGGGGAAATAAATGTGACAATCAATGAGGTAGGAAGGGGTTGAAAGGTTAACATATATATACACATATGTGGTGGCATGAAAAAGGGAGAATGGTAGAGGATGTTGGTGATGGTGATCTGGCAAGACAGAAGGGCGATGGCTGCACGAGGGTGATGGCTGGGGCACGAGGAGTGGTAGAGGGATAGCTGAAAATTCAATGGGGGTGTAAACAAGGTGATGGAAATGTGTTGTAGATGTTAAGAAAATTTGCACTTACAAAAAAAAATAACAATGACAGAAGAACATAAAAGGAAAAGGAGAAAGAAATAAAATAAAAAGGCTTGAGGTTAGGATTTAGATTAGATTATATTTTGATTAGCTAAATTAGGTAAGGTTAAAGATATAACTCAGCTAATATTAAGGTTATATTAAGAAATATAAACTACTAGGGTTAAAGATTAGAATTAGGTTAAGATATTGGGATTAAGTAATTAGGGTAAAGCTTAAATATTAATTTTTTGAGATTAGAATTGGGTTAAAATATTAATTATTTGGAATTAGGTTAAGGTAACATTCAGGGTGTTACACTTTGTTATAGTGTTTCTATACGTAGATGATATGCTCATAATAAGTAGTAATAATGATATTATTTACACTACCAAACAGATTCTCACTAAGAGTTTTGATATGAAAGACATGGGTCTTGTAGATGCTATATTAGGAATTAAGATTTTCGAACATCTAATGAATTAATGTTATCTCAATCTCACTATGTTGAGAAAATACTTGATCGGTTCAAGAAGTATAATATTAACCCAACTAAGACACCAATAGAGGTGAATATTTATTTTATGAAAAATAGGGATGTTGGTATTTCACAATTTGAATATTCATGTATAACAGACAGTATTATAATACCCCACATTTTTGGTAAAATGGTTGAATGAGAAATTATGCCAATTTTGGGCCTTTGATTTTGATTTAATGTTATAGATTGGTTAGGGACAAAGTTTGATTTGAAATCATGTTGAAAAATGGAGTTTATTGATTTTTTCAAACAAACCGATTGACTAGTTTTTTGCTTCAACAAATATAGGTTCGACTAAATTAATTGAATGGTTGGGGGAAACTAATTGACTGGTGGTAGAACAATCAACCGGTAGACCCAAACTGATCGATTGGTTTGCCGAGTTAGTCATATTTTTCGAGTTTGATTTTCTAAAAAATTCCTTACACTAAAATGGAACCTCACCAACCCATGCTAATTTGTCCCTAAGAGATTCTTAAACATTCTTATGATGCATTTAACCAGAAATATTGCCTCAAATTGATGTGAAGGTCGATTGGGACAATTGAGGGAGAGAATGACCTCAGTATTATCTTCTTCCTCCTCTCTCCTCTGTATGATTCCAAGATCAATGCGTTAATCTTGGGCACGACTCTGAGTAGCTAGAAGATTCCTTCCACACTGACCTTCTATTACTCCATTTGTGAATGCTAATTATGGCTTAATTGGCTTATATTATCTAGAGATACCATTTGAGCTCTAAAGAATAGGTCAGCAAATTCTAGACAAAATTAGTCCATTATGCTCAAGCTCAAATGATCAATGGTTAGGTTTTGAGTTGATTCCCAGACCCTCAATGTTTCCTTTCAATTGGTTGGTTATATATAACCCCAATCATCATTGCTATGCACTTTTCTTTCAGTCACTAAATTTTCTAAGTCTTTTATTCACCTTCCTTCTCTCCACACTTTGAGTATTACCAATCTATCTTCTCACACTCTTCTTATCCTGTCTCTAACTCTCTATTGTTTTAATTTTAGGCAAGGAAGAGTTAGATTACGGGAAAAAGGTTGAGCAGTCTAGTTTAGTTATTCCTCTATTTTTGCCTCTAGTGGTATGTTCTTTTTCCGTTTTGTTTTTAAGTTCAAAATTCAGTAAGGTTTTGGGTAATGTTTGAGTTTAAGATTTTAGTTTTAAGGTTTTCAAAGTTGAGAATTCCCACAGTTGGAACTTTTGGATTTTAAGGGCATTTTGTGTATATCAAGTAAGTGATTCTTACTTCTAAGATGTTTAGTAAGTATTCCTGCATGTTAGGTGCTACCTTTAGTTGATTTCTGTATAGTAGTATAAAGGAATACATTTTGTATAAGTGATTTGGATGATTAAATGACATGATTGAGTAAAAAACATAAAATTGGTAAAAATAGGATATGATGATTCCATGTCCAAAAATGCATGTTAATTATGTTGGAAATATGTTAGACTATGTTGACGCATGTTTTAATGTGGGTAAGAATGATTTGAAATTTATGATTTGGTGTTGTGTTAGGATAAACCGATCGAATGGTTCTTAGAATAATCGACTAGTTGACCCAACCCTCGACTAGTAAGCCTGTAGAGATCTTGGTATTGCTCTCTGCTTAAAACCATCGATTGGTTTGGCAGAATGATCGAATGGTCTATAAATAGTCAAATGGTTTGCCTCAACCAATCAACTAGTTTGAGGAAAGCTTGGTTTGGTTAAGTCAAACCAATCGACTAGTTGACCTAAACCGATCGACTGGTTTGAATGATTTGGTTCTTTTTGGCTCGGTTATGCTTTAGGACTATGGTTGAGACTAGACCATGGTTATTAATGGGATAAAATATAAATTTTATCATGGATTATTGGCCTAATGAAAGGATTAAAATGGATCATATTTCATGATATACTCTATGTGTAATGTAAATGCTAAATGGGTATTTCACTTATGATAAGTGATGATATTAAGAAAAGAGTAACAAGAATCAGTATGGGCTTGAGTTAAATAATATGGTGGATATGAATAATATTGGCCAAGGATAAATGGAAAACCCACATGGTTGGAAAAATGGAAATAAAAGGATTAGTATGGATTAACATGGGAAATTGCCTTACTTTCTTTGTATGGGACTTGTATGATCACCCATCTTTATGAATAAAATAATAATCACGTAAAGTAAAAGAAAGTCAAGTTGAGTATGTGTCTGGGTTACCCGATCCTCGATTAGCTACTAGGGGTTAGTCTGCTTTTGGACATTTTTGGTGCCTTTGGACTTTGCTTTTGAGCGGGATCCTGAGAGGTCTCGGTGCCTCACCTACTCTAGACACTGATGATATGCTAGGGGGTATCAATACTAAAGATTTTGGTTACCTAGGTGGTTGGCTTTGGCTTGGAATCATGCCCATATTGGTTGGTTTCGGCCTGTACTTATGTCTATTATGGTGAATGGCTTTGGCTTGGACTTTATATACCTTATTTGGATAGACTTCCACGGTATGTGAGACCATGGGGTGGTGCATATTCCATCGCTCAATAATAATAAAATATGGATGGTAAATATTGGTTGATAATTTATGAATGATGACCATGTGAATGGTTAATGATTGGTTAAGAAATGGAAGTAATGGTATGATTGACCGAAATGAGTATAGCTAGTTTATACACTTGGTTAATGTTCAAAATAACTAATTAGTTGTGGAGTGGAATATTGATTAATTGATTGACCTATCTCATATATGGATGAGTAAATGGCATATCCTAAAGGATTGAGTAATTAGAAATAAACCCTAGAGGTTACTTGGATTATCTTTGCTAGTACATGTGTGGGTGTTCATGTGATGATCATGTGAAACCAATGATGATATAATCTATTTGGGTTGAGATTTCATGATAGTATATCTCTATGTACTCCTACCTTCATATATACATGTACACATGACTTTACCTTGACTCATGTTACATCCTATTTCCATGTACAGTATAACTTGTGTAATTGTGTTTACATTAAGGAAGCAAATTGACTTACTCGATACGTAGTGCATTGATGTGCCTGTTCGCTCGGTCTCTTGCTCATTCCCATTAGCGGAGGGCCATGTATAGGTTTTTGTGGATGACCAATAAAGGGCCTATCTTAGTTGGATTGGGGCTTGAGAGCAAGGACATCCGAAAGGTTTTGGTGAGGTTTGTGGTGGACCAAGATTTTAAATTGGGTGGCATACCCTAATTAGTTTTATTGTAGCCCTATACTTTATCTACATGTATTTTGTAATGATTTGGTTGAAACCCGTTAGGGTCCTCCGATATAAATACTCTTGAAATTGTTTAATTAAACAGTTATTCCGCACACTCTATTGTTTTAAGTTTTTTGATTGGTTTAGCCTTGTATTTTATGTGGGGTATAGGTGGCGAGCATCTATCCTATATCAGGTATGGTGGAAACACTCCATTTTTCCTAGGTATTTTCTACTTCTACAAATTTTTTAATGAAATTTTTCGGTAGTGGAAAATGGGGTTGTTACAAGTATCATGTGTCTCATGAACTACACATAACCAAATATTGCTTATGCAGCTAATAGGCTGAGTCGCTATACTTATAACCCTAGTAAGGAACATCAGAAGGCTATCATTCGAGTTTTAGGATATTAAAAGCACACTAAGAACTTTAGATTGCACTACAAGAGATATCTAATATTAATAGAAGGCTACACTGATGCAAATTGGATCTCAAATTCCAGGGACTCTAAGTTTACTAGTGGATTTATATTCACTCTTGGCAGTGGTACAATATCTTGGAAATTATCGAAACATAAATGTATCGCTAGGTCAACGATAGAGTTTGAATTTATTGCTTTAGATAAAGCTGGGGAAGAAGCTAAATGGCTTAGAGACTTCCTAGAAGATATCTCATGTTGGGAAAAACCTATCACTACAACAAACTGGACCATTAACGACCAATTTAGCGACCAATTTTTTTTTTGTCGTTATTAATATATTATTAACGACCATTGTCAAAAGTCATCGTTGATGGTATATCTATTGCGACTAATATAATATTTGGTCGTTAATCATTAATTTTTTGGTCGTTAAAAAAGTTAATTTATATATATATATATATGTTTTATAATAAATTTTTTTTCAAATATCTAAAATCCAAAAAAAAAAAAAACTTAATTGCCCCAACTCCTAAAAAAAAAAAAAAAAAAAAAAAAAAAAAAAACCTCCCGCGCGCCCTATACCATTGTATGTTTCGGCCCTTACAAAAAAAAAAAAAAAAAACTCACCCGCGCGCCTGTACCCTTTTAAACAAAAATTTGGGGTCTGTTCGATATCGTCTTCCCTCCCTGACCCTTGCTCGACGACCGCTCGCAACCCTGCCCTGGCCGTCTCCCGTTTGCAACGCTTCTTCCCGGACTGCACCACCACGCAATCCGTCGCCGGTCGAGCAGGCAGCCCACAGCTGCTACTGCACCTCCTCGTCGTCGTCCAATACAGCAGCACCGGAGTAGCAGCAGCAGCCACCAGCAACGCACGAGGACAGCCGCGGCGCGCCACCGCCCGTCCTCCTCCAGCACCGCTCGTCACCGGCGAGTGGTCCTTGACCACCGGCGAAGGTCCAGCACCGCTCACTCCCTCCAATTTCGCTGCAATACGTTTGGTATAAATACTTAAACCCTAACTTATGTTTTGATTAATTTTAGATGAATTAGCTTATGATAAGATAATTTAGTTGTTTAATTGTATATATATGTGTTGTATGAATGATTTAGAATGGTTAATTGTATTGGTTATGGTTGATTTGTGAAAATTGGATTTGTGACCCGGCTATATCCGGATTTGTCGGTTTTATCCGATTTAGCTATTCTAGATAAATTGAATTTACAATATCCTTTAAAATGTATCTTATTTCATGTTAGAACTATCAATTTGAAATTTTTGTGCAAAATTAATCGAAATTAGATTTTTAGGTCAAAATTCTTGCGAATTTAAATTGGATTGTGTAATTGAGTTATTTTATTCAATTGATTATATAATTTGCATTAGATTATGTTTAATTTCATTTTCGACATGTCAATTTAAATATCTTAGTAATATTTGACCGGATTTACAGTCCAAGCTAAAAAACCCTAATTATGTTAAATTGGATGTTTCGTTTATTGTTCTAATCAATTGAGTATATGATAGATGCTATCTTGAAAGTAAAATATTAGGAAGGGTTTTGATGGATGGTGGTGCTGAAGTTTTTCTTCATTACTTTATATTGTTATATAATCTCTTTGTTATGTCCTTAGATTATTTTCTATGTTAATTCATTTATGAATTCTATAATCATTCAAGTTGATAAAATTAGATAAAGAATATAATGATGATCAACATTGACATTTTTTTTAACAAGAAATAAAATATGATATACTTGGTATAAATACTCAAACCCTAACTTATGTTTTGATTAATTTTAAATGAATTAGCTTATGATAAGATAATTTAGTTGTTTAATTGTATATATATGTGTTGTATGAATGATGTAGAATGGTTAAATGTATTGGTTATAGTTGATTTGTGAAAATTAAAAATCTATTGTTTGAGGGGATATTAAAACACCACAGTCAAATAATTTTCTCCTCTGTTTGAGGGGATATTAAAAATCTATTGTTGGATGATTGAACGTATATAAGCTTGGAGATCTCCTGATGATGTCATTGTAGATGACAACATGGAAATGGAATAAAAGACCAAGAGATTTCAGCTTTTGGTTTGGAAATTGGCAGACAGTTGGATTAATGTTGGTCTTTTTTCCTAACGTTTATTTATTTAATTGACTGCAACTAGTAAAATCCCAACAACCAATTGCCAATGCAACTTGTTTATTACTTTTAACTCAATTTGGGTATATGTTCAATTACTTGTGATGGTAATGTCGGAGTACTCTTATCAAAAAAGTCCTTCTGGCTACTTCATCATCATCATTATAGTCCTCATCTTCTCCATCTTTATGTGCTCTTAGGGATTTTCGGGATTGGCCTTTGTTTAAATTCAATGCCTGCCAATTCTCATGAGCTTTGTTATTATTACTATTATGTATCATTTTTTCCATGTAGAGTGTGGTGTTTCCCTGCAGCAATGATTTGTGTGATGTGTCCGGGGAATCCTCAGAAGGGGATACTTTACACAAGGCCAAACGATCATTTGGTTTGCCTGACTCCTTTTCTGCTCACGGTATTTCTTTATTTACTGTCTCTTTGCCACTGTTTCATATCTAAGGTTCATCCTTGGATTGTAGTAATAAGTATTCTTTAATCATCGTAACTTAATGACGTTCAAATGCTTATAAATTGTATCAGACTTGACATCATTTGATTTTGAAGCCCTAGAGATGGCAGATATGCATAGAGAAGAGCCCTCTCCTGGGGAAGCAGGCGGTTATACATCAGAATCCAATACTGTTAGTACTTTGGATTCAGAACATCACCATTCTGGGAACAATTCTCATTGGAAAGGTTTTATCCATATGTTGAAGAAAGGGCCTAAGCACTTTCAGACTCTTCATCCTTTGAGTATTCCTAGGCTTTCAAGGAGAAAAAGTAGAAGTGCAAGGCATAGCATGATACCAGCCATACCTTCCTTTGATCCTGAATTGTGTTGCATTAAGTCATCCTGGAAGAATTTCTCTCTCAAGCACATCAAGGAAGCTACTAATAACTTTAGCCAAGGTAATTATGGAACTATCCTTGAAGTTTGCGATTCTTTTTGTTGAGCTGATCAATGGTTATGGTTCCCTTTTTTTAATTGAAAATTAGTTGTGTGCTGCTGAATAAATTATGTCTTTGTTCAAGAAAATTTGATTGGAGATGGAGGATATGCTGTAGTGTACAAGGGAGTTCTTCCAGATGGGGGAATGCATCTTGTTCTTCATTTATCTCCACATGCGAGCTTGGAGTCTCTTCTTAAAGGTGTGTGATAAGTGCGTGTTTTGGGGTTATATATATACATTCACAATATTTCTGGAATGAGAGATGATCTGTTTTACTTCTCATTAATTCCAGGCGCGAGGGACAAATTAACTTGGGATGTGAGATATAAAGTTGCTCTAGGGTCTGCCAAGGGGCTTCATCATCTTCATGAAGGTTGTCAGAGGAGAATAATCCTTAGAGATATCAAATCTGCCAATGTCTTGCTCACAGAAGACTTTGAGCCTCAGGTATGATATAATGATTGAAGATAATCTGTTTAGCACCAGTCATCTATATTTAATACATATTGATATCACATGAAAGCAGATTTCTGACTTCGGACTTGCTAAGTGGCTTCCAGAGCAGTGGACTCACCACACTGTTTCAAAGAATCATGGAAAATGAAGATAATATACATGATGATATAGAATACATGCTTGCTTCTCCATCTACATCAGAGGATACTGGGTGCCCTTGAACATGAGGTTAGTTAAAATTGTTAAATGTGTTAATTATTATGAGTGTGATTCTAACTAGTTGTCTAATAAGCTTAAGTAACTAGTTTAGATCTAAATAAATTCAAATAAGCTAATACTAGTGGTATAAGTTGGCTCACATAAGCCTATTAGAGGAACATTTGATGATCAAAACAAAGTTACAGCGTAGTTGAGCAAACTAAAGGCGCCATAATGAATTGTGATTTATGTAACCATTCAAGCAACCATAATTGAAACTTACAATTTGAGATGTTAATTGTAATATGTACTAGGAATGACAAAGCCGAAGAGCTGAATATAGTCTTAATAATATTCAATACAAGCACAAATACAACAACCCAAAGCTGGAAAAATGCAAACATCAGTTACAGATGTCTCTGAAGGGAAAACTTTGAACAAGGGAAGCCTAAATAATAGTAGATGAAGTGGAATTGTCTTAAAAAACATTAACCCCCAAAATCCAGGGAAGATATGCCAACTCTACAACTCACTTGAAGAAATCTTGAAATGGAAACAATAAAAAAGGAATAAATAGTCAAATTTCGGTATTCTGACCAAAAGTAATAATTAATCAGCAAAAAATACAATATTTAACAATTGTAATAGTTTCCAAGTGGAGCAAGCTTATTAACGTCAAATTAGAGCAAAAGAACCGTGGAAGCAATCTTCATAAGAATCTTATAATTTAAAGGTCAGATTTTCCCACCGTCAACACTCCAAATTGAGAATAAAACTACCGAAAATGTACAAAAATCGCCAATCTTAAAACAAATATTTCACAAATGGATAATTTCTATATCTGTATATTACCACCACCCTTACAGATCAAGAGGCAAAAGTTTCAGGGAATGAGAAATTATTTACATCGGAAGAAATCCCAGAATTCCTCGAAATATCCTTTACCGGTTATCAAATATATGCAGCAAATAGACTTTCTAATTAATGATATATGCTTTCAAATTCATATATTTAAAACTAAACTCTAGTTCATCTTTTGTAAGTACTTCAAAACAACATCATCTGCTCTACTTTAGATTAATTTACCTATTACATTAATAAAGGAAATACACTTTCTGTTATCAAACATTTAATTTATATAACTATAATGCAACAATTTATAAAGATGCAAAAAAATTAAATCAAAGGGATATCTAATGAATCGAAATACACACTTATGTATATATACGTTATATCCAATACATACCTACAAAAGAAATTTGTTAACATAAATAGAAAAAGATAATAAGTTTAAAATCTAATATCGAATGAATATGCAAGAGAGGGTGAAGCTGACCCGATCGTCAACAGTAGAAAAATTTAGTCTTCATATAATAAAATGAAATGCAAGAATATCTTCCACAACCAAAACACAACATCATTTTGAGCTCCGTAGCAATTGATCATTTTCCCCCATGAATCGCACAAAAGGCAATCTCATATATAGTAAGATACATTGGTGGATATTAGTGGACATAAATATGGTCATAGAAGAATAAATGACCGAGCAACCCGACAAGCTCAGAATCAACTGCATAATTATAACATCATTTCCTTCACCATAACCTGTGGGTTGTTTTTTATCTTGTTAAATTTCTACCATAAGTTAGAATAGTAATATTTTATGTAATTTCCATAGGTAATGATGATGCATGATCTAGGTTGTCGTAGTAGAGCACATTTAATAAGTTCGGATGTTATTGAATCATATTTATTTCCATTTTCATTATTTTCCTTGTGTTTGGAGATTTCATTTTATATATTTGATTTCATGAATTGTATGTTAAGGAAATTACTCATTGTTTATTTGATACTTATATTAATTATTATTTTTATATTTCTATTGTTGCAGATCCAGTTTATTTTGATAAACTTACCAAGTCTATTGTATCCGATGGATAGAATGATTAATTCTTAAGTGGCTGTTAATCATGATATTTTTGTAATGCAACGACATATTGTAGCTCTTTTATAATATATTTATATTTGATCATAGCCGAAAATTGTACCGGACATTTGATATAAATTATTTGTATGAATATTTAGTTGAATGTTTAATTATAAACAGATATTTAGAAAATTATATCTATATGTTAGAATGAATATCTATGTATGCAGGTACAAGATTTGAGAAAATCAAAATGGATATATATATACATGCATACAGGTACAGGTCTTGAGAAGATTGAAATAGATATATGTACGTATATATATACAGGTCTTCAAAAGATTAAAATTGATATATGTATATCCATATAGGTGCAGGGTTATAGATGAATATTGAAATGTTGATTATATATATTATTGAATATATAATTATGCCATTTGCGACTAATAAATTATGTCGCAAATAATGAATGAATTTTAGTATTGACGGAAAAATTAGTCATTAATATTATTTACGACAGTGTATTTTATTCGTCGTTATTATTTTTAGCGACCAACATCATATGTTGTCGCTATTACCTTTAGCGACCAACGTCGTAAGTTGTCGTTATTACTTTCAGCGACCAACACTTTGCGTCGTCGTTATTACCTTTAGCGACCAAAATTATATGTCGTTGCTATTACATTAACGACCAATATAATATGTAGTCGTTATTGCTTTAGCGACCAAAAAATTTCAGTTGGTCGTTAAAGCCTTTAACGAGGGAGCAATAACGACCACTGACGACCAACAAATTTTTTGGTCGTTATTAGCTTTAGCAACCAAAATTTGGCCATTAACGACGAAATTTGTTGGTCGTTAAAACCCTTATTTCTAGTAGTGTATGCCACCCATATGTATCTATTGTGATAGCCAATTTGCAATTGGCATGACATGGAGTAATATGTATAATGGTAAGTATAGACAAATTCATTATAGACATAATACCATTAAGAGATTTCTTTTTAGTGGAATTATCTCAATTGACTATGTGAGGTTAAAGGGTAATATTGTGGATCACTTTACAAAAGAATTAACTAGAGAGCAAGTAGAAAATTCATCAAGGGGAATGGGTATAAAGCCTATGAATATATAGAGTCATCATGGTGGCAACCCAACATAGCTGTTTGGAGATCCCCAAGATCTAGGTTCAATGGGACAACAGAACTGTGGATGACTCGATGTTGCACTAAGGAATCTATTTTCATCTACCTATTCCTATGATGAAATAGTGCAAAAAAGAGGGTAAGGTTAGGTTATATTTTTAATGATCCCTATAACTTGATGTGTTCGAGTGGAGTATCTAAGGATACAATAATTAGGAGATCACATATGTAAGTGAGAAAGGGTCGCTTCTATGAGAATTTATAAGGCAAAATTCTCTAACGCACACATAGAACCGCGAGGTGTTCATGGCCAAAACTAACACAAATGTGAGAACCAACTATGCTCAAAGGAAGCTATGTGTTTTCTATTGTCTCAGTTTACATTAGACAACTGACTGTTTAAGGCAGACCTCCCCACCGATTGGCCAATAAACCTGATAGAAATGTACTATGGAAAGTTTAAAGTCTCAAGCTACTCAATTAGTTTAGAATGAAAACTAATTTTATCTTTCAAAAGGGAATGGACACATTCTAAGAAAGATATTATTATAATGTGAAATGGTAATGTGAGTGATAGTGATATCAAAATAATTTTGTCATCTTAAAATAGATTGTAATATGATTATTTAATTTGTCTTTATAAATTAGGATTAGTATTAATTACTAATTATTTGGTTTAGTTGGAATTTTTAATAATATTAGTTACTAATTATATTAATTTACTTGATAAACTTGTATTGATTGGTAATATCTAATTAATAATTCTTTTCAAACTAAGTTATTTACATAACTTTACTGAAATACCAAAGTTACTTTTGGACTACTAAAGTTACAACCAATAAACCAATGCACGCCTTTGTTTATTTTTAATTTGCATAAGTAATTTCAAAAGACAAACACTACTACAGTCGTCTTATAATAAAAGCGGCTATTTGTAAAGACATGATTGTTACACCATACATCATAATCCTTTGTGTGAATAGAGAGGCTAAAAATAATCATTGTCGTAGGCTGAAAAAATATAACTCAAAATAATTATCCGTTGAATAATATATATCTCTCTCTACCATTTCTATTCCAATATCTCTAGTTGAGTATTATCATAAAGTTGAGTTCGATGGAATTCTATTAGATCAAAGTGTTGCTTCTAATAGGAATGAATAGGGCTGTAAACGAGCCGAATACTCCTAGGCTTGGGCTCGGCTCGTTTAACTAAACGAACGAGCCGAACCGAGCTTTTAATGAGCCGAGCCGAGCCAAACTCACGAGCCAAAGCCAAAAAATGAACTGAGCCTAGCTTTATCGAGCTCGGGCTCGGCTCGTTTAATAAATAAGCCGAGCCAAACCTCACTTTTAGACTCGTTTAACTAAACGAACGAGTCGAACTGAGCTTTTAACGAGCCGAGCCGAGCCGAATACCGAACTGGCTCAGCTCATTTACAGCCCTGGGAATGAAAATCCATTATATCCTAGGAGACAAGTGTTTACAACCTTGAGCACTGTATGAAGAAGCAAATTTGCCTTAAGAATACATCGTAAATTTAGTAGGCTCGGATATAATTAATTTTAATCTTTAATTTTCGGCTTCTGTTATTATTTTGACAATTGAAGTATGCCAATTATTATTATTATTATTATACCATTTCTATACTATACTTCCAACAGATCCATCCCTAACAAGGGTTGTCATCTTCCACCGAGCATAAGGAGAAGAATTGATAGTAGCAGGAACTCAGACATAATGCACAGAGTCGAGGACAATTCTGCACAGGTACGATTTTCAGGTCTGCATTGAGTTCCAATTTTCTGGCCTGAGGAGATCGCTGCTGTTGTATGAAGTGATTTTCACTACTTTTGTAAGCCATTGAAGTCATAAGGAGGTTTTGAAGCTGTATTTCT
This sequence comes from Tamarix austromongolica, assembly GCA_039764185.1. Lineage (NCBI taxonomy): Eukaryota > Viridiplantae > Streptophyta > Magnoliopsida > Caryophyllales > Tamaricaceae > Tamarix > Tamarix austromongolica. The sequence goes on along the minus strand of CM077810.1, from coordinate 101,816,041 downwards.
GGGGGATGTTTTCGAGCATTGAAATACATCGCACTTTAATCAGTACCCGCTACTCAGGTTTCTCATGGAAGGTGATGTATTTACGAGAAAGATAAAATGGATTAATGTAGCAATGTCAGGAAGGATGAAACGCACACATATATATAACCATATCATTACACATAAACTAAGCTTTAAAGGTCTTATTGGTAACGATGCTGAAAATATACTCAATCTCATCAGCAACTTCTCTCATTGAAGGTCTATTCCTCCTCTGTTCTTCCAAACATGCCATTGCTAAAAGGCAGAGAGCTTTCATGGTCTCCAATTCCAGTTGATTTGCTCTCGCTTTGAGAGCTGGATCGACAACTTCCATCAGCCTCTCTTCATCTATCTTTTTCCTGGCATAGACGACCAAGTTTACCTCTTCATCTTCCCTGTTGAAATCTAGGGCCTTTTTGGAAGTAAGCAACTCCAATAACACAACCCCAAAGCTATAAACATCACTCTTATCTGTTAACTGAAAGTTGTTATAATATTCAGGATCTAGGTAACCTAAGGTTCCTTGAGCGCAAGTAGAAATATGTGTTGCTTTGGTATCTACAAGCCTTGAAAGACCAAAGTCCGAAACTTTAGCATCAAGCTTTTCGTCTAAAAGTATGTTGCTTGATTTGATATCGCGATGGAAAATGGGTGGCACAGCTGAAAAATGGAGATATGCTAGACCTTCTGCGGTCTGTTGAGCGATAGTCAGCCGGCGTTGCCACGTCAGTGTCCCCCACTCATTAGAGTATCGTCCATGTAGGTGATCAAAGAGTGTTCCATTAGGAATATACTCGTATACCAGAACAGGCTGCTCAAGCTCTATGCAACAACCAAGGAGTCGAACCAGGCTCCTGTGGTTAACTTGGCATAGAATTCGAACCTCATTTAGAACTTGATCCATAGCCATTGTGTTTCCGAGTTTTGAGCGCTTCACTGCTGTTAATGTCCCATCATTAAGGATACCCTTGAAAACCTCTCCAAATCCTCCTGAGCCAAGTAGATTTTCTTTGGCAAAGTTATGTGTAGCATGAACAATTTCTTTTCCAGAGAAAATTTTAGATGATTTGCCGCTGTTGTTTGCATTTAGCATTTCTTCTCGTTGCTTGACTAAATTCCGGTAGGCTTCTCTTTTGATGCACCAAAGATGCATGTAAACAAGCAGCACAAGTAGTACTGAGAAAAGGATTGCGCTTGCTGTGCTCGCCAGACCTGCAAACAATTGGTGTATGGTTTACTGCTCATGGATGAGTATAGACAATATTGAAGAATGTTGTAGGTATAATTTCTTCTTGGGTAAGAGTTTTTTTTGGGGGGGGGGGGGGTGAGGCCAGGATGTTTTTTTGGGTTGTATTAATAAATGGAGAACTTCAGCATGTACCTGTGATTAGGAGCTTCCGGTTCGTACGTTTACGGCATTGCGCCTTTCCCTCACACGCTTTTTCTGCGATGCAAGTTAAGTGTGTTATTCCTTTGTGAGAACTAACCCCCAAAACAACAAAGAAGGGTGTTTATATTTTTATCATGTGGTCGTTGTTGGGTGGGTGGGTTGGAGGGCGGGGGGTGTTAAATTATGATAATTTATTTTAATTTTCTTCTAACTAATTTATTTATTGACGGTTCATAAAAAATTTTTTGAAAAAAATCTACCATAATATTTCTAAAATTGTGATTTACAAATAAATATCCCTATTAATGTATTTTTAATTAAAAAAATTTGGTGAAAAATGAGTATATTAGTAGAGAACTATTAGTTTTAAATAAAATAATGGTGAAAAAAAATCACCTTGACAGTGAAAGATCACTACAATAGTGATGAAATATCAGTTTTAAGTAAATTAATGGTGAAAAATTAATTCGATAGTAAAAACTAATGCATGAAAGGTAAAATATTAGTTTATGAACTGATCTTTTATCAAAGCTAGTGTAGTGATATGTATAACAGGCTGTAAATAAGTTGAGCCGAACCAAATTATTCCCGGCCCGAGCTCGAATCAAGCCTCAAGAACAAAGCTTGAGCTCGTCTCATATGGGCTTCCGAACTATTTAACTTAACTCATTTAAATTTAACTCGATTAAAGCTTGTGAATGGATTGAATCATTCAAGATAAACAAGCTAAATTTTCTCGTTTAAATTTAAAATCAATTAATTCAACCCGTTTATAATCTTATTTGTTCAACTCATTTAGTAAGTATTTTTCGAATGAGTCAATTTAGCTAGTTTGAGAAACAAGATCAATTGACGCTCAAGTGACTCATTTAAAGGCTCAAATAGCCCATTTAACCACTCAAATAACTCATTTAAAAATAAAAATAAAAACTTTACATAACATTGTTATTTCCAAGCTTTTAACAAGGATATGTGGTTCTCGCACCCTCACTTCCAAGGTTTTGTGGCCAAATGCTGGGCGAGTATGGAGGGGAGAAGATGGCAAGATAAAATAAAGATGTTGAAGGGGGAGCTGAGAAAGTGGAATAGGGAGGTATTCGGGGATATTGATTCAAAGATTAATACGATTGAAGCAGAGTTGGGAAAGTTGGAGAGCCTTGGGCCTAGGAATGTTTGTGATGATACAGAGATTGCTAGATGAGCGGCGTTGCAGAGTCAGCTGTGGAAATGGCATAAGAGGAAGGAGGCATATTGGCTTCAAGTTTCCAGGGTAAGAGGCTTCAAGGAGAGAGATAGGAACACTAAGTTTTTCCATGCTATTGCAGCGGTCAAGAGAAAGAAAGCGATCATCAATAGGCTTTTTCATGATGGAAGGGAATGTACAGATCCAACAGAGATCAGGGCGATCATCACATCTTTTTATAAGAAGTTGTATGAGCACCAGAATCTCCCTGATATTGAGATTACTGAGGACGGCTTCAGCAAATTGGCAAGGGAGAAGAGCTTGGCACTGGAGAGCCTACCGGTTGAGGAGGACGTTAAGAAGGCAGTTTGGTCTTGTGATCCTCTGAAAGCACCAGGATATGATGGGTACCATATGGGTTTTATCCGAAAGATGTGGGGAGTAATTGGGAAGGATTTTACTAAAGTAGTCTTGGATTTCTTTCGGTCAAGCAGATTATCGCCAGCGCTCAATACAACTTTGGTAACTTTGATTCCCAAAGTGGCAGAAGCAGAGGAGGTGAACCAGTTTAGACCCATTAGCATGGTGGGTTGCATCTATAAGGTGATTTCGAAGATTCTTACGCAGAGATTGAAACGGGTTGTGGATGAGTTAGTAGGGGATTCGCAGTCAGCTTTCATTGGAGGAAGAAGTATTTTGGATGGGGCTTTGGTGGCTAATGAAATTGTGCAATGGTCCAGAAGGAAGACGAGTGTGAGAGGGGTTATGGTCAAACTGGATTTTCAGAAGGCTTATGATAACATCAGATGGGACTTCGTCATCAACATTCTCAGGATCATGGGCTTTGGCGAAAGGTTTAGAGGATGGATCAAGGAGTGCATTTCGACAGCTAGTATCTCGGTTTTGGTGAATGGGTCTCCTACTCCACCTTTCACTATGGGGAGAGGTCTTAGACAAGGGGATCCGATTTCTCCTTTTTTGTTTGTGATAGCTGTCGAAGCTTTTAATCAATTGATCAGGAGGGGTGTCGAGAAGGGGTTGATTCATGGTATAAGAGTGGGGCATCAACGATGTCATGTGACGCATCTACAGTTTGCTGATGATACAATGATTTTCTGCGAGGCGTCCACAGAGAATATCAAGAACTGGAGGAGAGTTCTGGAGTGCTTTTATTTGCTCTCGGGTTTGAAGGTGAATTTTGCTAAGACGGAACTCATAGGTCTTGGGGTGGATGACCAGTTTTAGAGAGAGGCGGCTGATTTGCTGGGGTGTGCCATTGGTAAGCTGCCTTCTATTTACCTTGGCCTCCCTTTAGGGGCGAATGCGGGAAGAAGACAAACTTGGAAACCAGTAATCGATAAAGTGAAAAAGCGATTATCAGGATGGAAATCAAAAGTGCTATCTAGAGCAGGAAGATTGGTCCTCATCAAAAGTGTGCTTAACAGCTTGCCCATGTACTTTATGAGTCTTTTTCGGATCCCCAAGGGCGTGGTCAGAGAAATCATCAGTATTCAGCGTAATTTTTTCTGGGGCCAGAATGGGAATAGGAAAAGTCTGCCTTTAGTCAAGTGGAGTGTGATTCAGAAGCCCAAAAGTTTGGGAGGACTAGGAGTGGGGGATATTATAATGAGGAACAATGCGTTATTGTTCAAATGGTGGTGGCGGTATTACTCGGTAGATGGGTCGTCATGGAAGAACGTTATTTCCTCCATTCACTATAGGGAGCAGTGTATGGGTGGTCTGAACCTGGGATCCCAAAGGAGATGGTCGCCGTGGGCAGATATTGTAAAGTTAGGAAGAGCTGACCCCACCTTGAAGGAGGGGCTGTTGGTTGTTGCAGGGGATGGAAAAGAGATTAGTTTCTGGCATGATGATTGGACCGGATCGGGAGAATTGAAGAGTATTTTTCCAAGACTCTTCTCGGTGTCTGGCCAACAAGGGGAGAGGATTGCTAGCATGGGGAGATGGGATGGATCAATGTGGATTTGGAGGTTATGGTGGAGGCGGGGTCTCTTTGATTGGGAGGTAGAGCAGGTCGAGCTTTTGAAGGGCTTAATTAATCGAGTCCCCCTGTCCAGAGATAAAGATGATGCAGTCAGATGGGCTTTTGAGGATAGCGGGATTTTCTCAGTCAAGTCGTTCTGCCAGAGGACTTATCAGAAGGAGGACGAGGACAGTCATCGGGAGTCGAATCTCAGTTTGATCTGGAGTGGACTAGCACCCCCAAGGGTTGAGCTTATTTCCTGGTTTGCAGTACAGAGACGACTTAACACAAGAGACAGATTGGCTAGACTTAGTATTGTGGGTCCTGGCGAAACAGGTTGCCCGTTTTGCAAGGATGTAGAGGAATCGGTTAATCATGTGTTCCTCCATTGTAATGTGGTCGGGAGGATTTGGTATGAGATTAGCAACTAGTTGGGGTTTTCTTGGGTGCAGTCTAGGACTATGGAGGAACACGTTTCTGCTTGGCTTGGCGTGTATAAAACTGGGTTACGCGGAGATCTCTGGTGCACAGCTTTTTTCGCGATCATTGGAGCTATTTGGGAGTTCAGGAACAAAGTGGTGTTCGAGGATGTTCAGGTGTGTAATAGATGGCTGATTTTGCTCATTAAAGTGAGAATTGGGTCCTGGTTTAAGGCGAACAGAAATGAGTTTTCCTATAGGATTCAGGAAGTGGTCTATAATGTTGATGCGCTTCTATAATTTTGTATGGACTGTTTGGCGCTTGTCGCTTTTTTAATTATAAAAAAAAACAAAATGAGTTGACTCACAAACTTATAAATAAACTTATTTACGAACAAATAAGTCGAGCGGATATTGACTGATTTAATAAAAGAGCGTAAAAACATTGTTAGGTTTCATCTCATTTAGTTAAAAGCATGAACCGAATCAAATGTTTTTCGAGTTAAGTCAAGCTAACTTGTCAGCTGTCTCTGTATGTTTATGACCTTCGATAAAATAATAATAAAATATGAATATAATTTTTTTAAGTTAAAATTATATTAATATGAGTGTTTATTTATAGATAAAAATTATACAAATATTATTATATAATTTCTTTAATAATTCTAATGAAAATATTTTAATTTAAAAAGAAAGTGTTGATGCCAACATGGCTTCAGCGGAGCGCATGATACACACCGTATAATCAGGAATTGCTAAATTATTTATCTAGCAGGAAATATTTAGTTCTTGAAGAAAGTGTTCGCTGATTACCTTTGTTGACTATAGATATAATTAATATCATATTGCCTACGTATCTGCGTAACTTTTTGCTACAAAATACTAGGGGAAACAAATAACTTGTTTTACTTTAGTCATAATGTTTTGTTCTGTTAGCGGACAAACCTTTCTTTTCCCTCGAGTTTCTTTCCTTTCCATCAAGGAATAATGGCCTGATGATTACTTTAATTTTGCAATTTTGGTAGCCCATCTAGTCTTCTATAGCGAAAAAATATTTTTGAAGCATTATTTTCATAAAATCAGCGACACCAGAACTTTTAAAAATTAATATAATGAAGCAGTGTTAATGCCTCGAAATTTTTGTCTTCATGTTATTAATTTTATGAGGAAATTTATCAAAATGTACTTCTGGTACTCCATGTGACCCCATTGTGTTGGAGAAATCCAGCTATTATCCGATAATGATTCCGTAATTGCAAAGTCAAAAAGTTTTATTATTAAAACACACACACACACACACAAAGTATGCCTGAATCAGGAGAAGAGTGATATATCTATGCCTTATTTTATATCTATATAGATATATCGGTCCAAGTTTTAATTGACCTTTTTGAATTAGCTGGGGTATAAGGTAAGCAACATCTTACAATTTCATGTAAACATTAGAGTTGATGATGTCTTGCTGCCCTTGGAGTGGTTTATCAAACAAAAAACTACGAGGATATCATTTACAATTAAGACGTCACTATTCTTTGTGTTCTTAAAATAATAATTGCAACCTCAGGGTTTCAGCAGTACCAGTTCGAACTAAAACGTCACTGTTCTTTGTGTTCTTAAAATAATAATTGCAACCTCAGGGTTTCAGCAGTACCACCAGTTCGAACTTTCGAACTTCAAGACACATGCAGTTATGATTCCTAGTGATAATAGTACAATTTTTTGGTATTCATAAAGGCATGATAACCTATAAATTGATATAATCAACTCATACGAGTAATTATTAGATGATAACTTAAGTAATTTTTCTAATTTTGATTGATATTAGGTATAAATTTATACTACACTTATCGGTTAATGAACTAGCTTGTGCTACCCTAGGCTTAATGAGGAAGGGTATAAAATACCCTTATACTAACCATTTGTATGTACGTATATGCAAACTTCCGTTTTTTTAGTCTTTATATTCAATAAAAGTCATAATTTCTTCCTCCTATAAATTTTCATTCTTGTGCTTCAATGGTGCTTTTTTGATCATACCTTCGACACTTAGCTAGCTAGGGGATTGTGTAGTCCCATTGGGCTAGCATACCAAATCATTGGGTCATCCCTAACAACTAATATTCGAGTGTGTGGTGGCACTCATGACAACTAGTAAGTTGGTTATGGTGATTTTGGATAACACAAATTATAGGACGTTGAAGAACAAGATGGGAGACCTACTTTATATAAAAGATTTAGTAGAGCTAATTAAAGATGAACAAGTCATGCTTGAAAGCATGAAAGAGAAAGAAGGAGAGCGAAAGAAACTCAACAAAAGAGCTTGTGGTTAAATGCGTCCATGAGGGATAACAACGCCATTCATCAAGTCGAGGATGAAACCATTGCCTATGGAGTGTGGTCAAAGATAGATTCACTTTATGTGAATGAGATGGCTAGAAATAAGGTGCACCTCATGAGGAAGTTGTAAATTTTGAAGTATGAATATGGAGAACTTCAAGCTGGGGGATGAAGTTCAAGCTTTGCTGGCACTTGACTCTTTACCACATAGTTGGGAGACCTTATATGCGTCTCTCAATAATTCCACTCTAGGCGGAAAGCTCGGGGTGACATTAGTGACAACTCCATTTCTAGGGAAGAGACAAGAGGACATGGTAACACCCCTAATACTCCAAATTCTGTGGCACTTGTGATGGATTGTGGGAGAACTAAGACTAGAAAGTTGAGGGGGAGGTCTAAGAGTAGATTGGGGAACTAAAAAATGGATAAGACTTGCTTCTATTGTGGGAATTTAGGTTAATAGAATAAGGAGTGTTGGGAGCTGAAGAAGAGTGCCAAGGGAAAAGGCAAGATGGATGAGGAGATGGTATTCCTTACTAACGATGACTTGATGGTTGTATAAAGTTGTGTGAGTGCATACATGAGCACTGTATGCATGGAAGCCGACAAGATGGTGAACATCAGTGTTTCTTACCATGTCACTCCACATAAAGAATATTTCTTATCTTAAACACCCATAGATTTTGGAAAGGTATAAATGGGCCACAACAACGTATCAAACATAATCAACATTAGAAGTATCTGATGAGAGAAGAGCTTGAGTTTTAGCTAACAACACAAGGAAGTGAGGCATGTTCTAGACTAAAAGATGAGGTTGATCTTAATAAGAAAGCTCAATGATGAGGACTATGTGATTTAGTTTGGAAGAGGCACTTGGAATTTGATAAAGGGGTCCTAAGTAGTAGCTAAGAGGAGCAAGTGTTGCTCAGTGTATTAGCCATAAGCAAAGTTGTGCCGACCTGAGGTGAACTAGGTAGAAGACTATGTATAGCCTCAACTCAGATACATGAGTGAGAAGGGAATAAATCTTCTCATTAACCAAGTGAATTATCTGAGATTCAAGGCACTTTAATTGATAGATGCACTCACTACATCATGGTTAAGCAAAATCGATCCCATTTTTTAAGGTTGTTAATAGACTATCAGTAGGAAAAGTGGATCTGGTCTTCTCAAATGTATGTGGTTCGACAAAAGTGAGGTCACTAGGTGGTAGGTCATACTTTTTGATGTTCATTGATGGATACTCAAGGAAGGTTTGGGTATATCTCATGAAGACCAAGGATAAATTCTTGGATAACTTTAAAATCTTCCGTGATAAGGTAAAGCATGAAATTGAGAGAAAAATGATGCATATTCACATGAACAATGGAGGTGAATACATTGGTCTATTTGATATGCAAGGAAAATGAGATCTGACATGAGTAGACCGTCTCTAAAACTCCTCAACACAATGGATTGATAGAACTGATGAATCACACCTTAATTGAAAATGTGAGATGTATACTCTCACATGAGAAGCTTCTAAAGTCATTTTGGGTAAAATGTTTTTAGAAAGTGTGTCATGCCATCAAATCATCCCCACAAATCCTCTTAAGAGTTATGTGGTAGACTGAGTGATTTTTTATAAAGACATGAATTGAAACCACAAATTTCTTACCCAAATTAACCTTTATGATCAATTAATCTACATGTTTGAGATAATATGTATGAATCCATCTTACCCTTTTAGAGGCCAAGTGCCATAGAAGCTTACACATTGCTGCTTTATTCCACCACTCAACATTATGATGCCAAGCCTATTGGAGTTTAGTCTTCCCCTACCTAAATATATTATCTTAGATATTAATGTTGTATGCAGGAAATTTCTTTGGTTAGGAAATCCAATAGAAGACAAGCCATCACTTATTTCTTGGGAAAAGATTTGTATGTCAATACGACTTTCCTCAATGAGGATGTATACATGGAGTAGCCAAAGGAGTTTGAGTTTAAGGAAAGAGACAATATGGTGTACAATCTAATAAAGAGATTATATGGACTGAGTAGGCACCAAGGTAGTGGTACAAAAAGTTTGAGTTATTCATGACTTGACATGGCTATAAGAAGACACCACGAGGCCATTGCATGTTTATGTACATGTTTGGGGTTGGTAATTTCATCATTCTACTTTTGTATTAGGATGACATGCTAATTACGGGTTAGGATCATCAAGAGATTTCCAAAATTGAAGCAACATTTTGTTAAGCCTTTCAAGATGAAATACTTGTCGTCATGATAAGCAAATCCTAGGCATACACATTACACGTAGAGAAAGTAACAAAAAGATTCAACATGGACTATTCAAAACTAGTTATTTTTCCCCTTGCTCCCTAATTTAGGCCGAGTAAGGACTCATCTTTTAGAGATGGGGATGCTAAGATGAGTTAGATCCCATATGTGTCAACAATTGGAATCTGATATATGAAATAATGTGTACAAGGCTTGATATTACATTTGTTGTTGGCAGTGTTTGTTGGTTCCTGTCAAATCTAGGAAAAGATCATTGGGAGGTGGTGAAATGAATATTGAGATATCTATGATGATCATCTAAGAAAATTCTTTATTTCAATGATATTGATCCTATTTAAATGGGCTATACCGACTCAGATATAGTAGGAGATGTCAACATGAGGCATTCGACATTAGGATTATTATTTTTGTAGGGAAACTATCTCATGGTAATCTTGGTTTCAAAAGTATGTCGCTTTATCTATAACCATGACAAAGTCTATTGCCATTACTGAAGGGTGCTAGGAGATGTTGTGGATGGTGTTGCTTTTTAGGGAGAATGACTTAAGATAAGGTAAGTTTGTGGTACTCAATGATTCACAGAGTGCTATCCGTGTGAGTAAAAATGCCAACTTCCACTCAAGATCTAAACATATTCAGGTTAGGTATCATAGGATACAAGATTTGCTTAAGGAGAAGTGCCTCTGTTTCAATAAAATTCATATGGATGAAAATGGGTAAGATATGCTTACAAATTCCTTACCTAAAAGCAAGTATGACTTGTGTTACACCATAGATGGGTTAACTATGGTGCATAGTTCTTCTCATTAGAGAAGAAGGGGGCTGTTCCCATGTCTAAGAAGGAGGAGAACTGTTAGGGTTTCTCTACATGAGAAGTGTCTTGGGGACCAATGTTGAGACACAAGTGGAGTCGGTTGATTGGAAAAGTACATTGTTTGGTTGACCAGCATGGGAACTATCCTTGCTAAGGTGAATTAATTGGACATGCTAAGTCAACAAATAGAAGACCAAATGGTGGCATCAATTAGTAGGCTAGACTTAGGAAGGGCTTTACTAAGTCAAGGCCAAAGGAACCTTTTTATTTGGGTCGGCTTGATATATTGGCCAAGGCTGAGGGAGAAGTCATGGACATAGACAAAACAAAGATGGCAAGTACGGGAGTAGTTAGAAAATCCCTTCATTTAAGTGATTTGGTACTCATCAAATATGATAACCTATAAATTAACAGGGACAACTCATAAGAGTTGTAATACCCCGTTCTCTCAAACCCTAATTACTGTAAGTGATTGGGATATTAATATGTCTCCTAAATCATATATGTTATATTATATTACTAAATCCCATTCTATTCATGTTTATTTTAAACATTTCACCAATCATTTATCTAATCTGTAGAAAACACATTTTATTGCAATTATTCCAATTCTCACGTTTTCACTCTTTTAATTTCATTAAAAAAAATTTGAATTGACCTAGTGATGTATTTGATTTCATCCCTCCATTTTATTCCTTCACGTTTCACCCATTCCTTTTGAATTGTTAAATCACAAACAAAATCTATTTATGAGATTAGACAATTTTATTGGTTTTACCATTTTTAAGCTATTGATCATCAAATAAGTTTTGAGACCATATATATATATATATATATATCTTTGGATATATAAAAGTATTCCACATAAATCCATGATAATTTAAACCTCCCCGATTATTTGTTTTGTGCATTTACGAAAAAAATACATTTTTGCGACTTATTCGATTTTGCCTTTTTCCATTCGTTGATATTCAAACCAACTCCAATACCTGATATTTTTTATATATTTGAGTTTCTAAACTTATTCCACACCTTTCCATTAATTTTTATGATTTTTGGAATTTAATTAATATTTTTCCTAGTAAGTGTCCATTACTAAACTTTCTTGAAATTTTATGAACTTTCTAACCATTATTTTAATTGTAAATATTCTTCTAACCAAACCAAATAATATTTTTAACTTGACTACCTTTCATCCAACCAAAAAGTGCACTAAGTACCATAATCATAATTTTATGATATTTTTTTTTCCACACTCAACCATAGCCTAACCTATTTCTTTAACCCCTAATTCTAGCACTCAAGTAAGGATAAGGTCAAACCAAAAAGTCACTCCACACTCCTCTTAATCTGATCTCACTTTATTTTTTTTCAAATCATACATCTCACTTAAAACTCACATAATATAATTTCAGTAGTGAAACAAAGTTGATATCTTTTGAACTTTGAACAACTTGTTCTCTCTATCTCTGGTTGTCCTCTTCCTCTAGTTTTTATTTATTTTGAAATATTTCATTGTATACTACAACTACATACCAGTTTATTCCTTGACATCAATCCCCTTAAAGCTTAATTTTACCCAGACTTTCGCTTCCTTACCAATTGCACAACAACAACAAAGATAATTTTTTTTTAGAATCCCATCAGCTACCATGCCTCTACATTGAATCCATTACATTTTATGCTTGCTGTATTTTATTCCTTGCCTGTTATCATTCATTTATGAACCCTTTTTAGCTAATAAATTGTTCCCCTCCTCTCTTGTTTTGCCTCTTCTATATGCATTATCCTTTGTGAATTTGTTGTTGCTGCTGCATATTGTTTTAGTCAAAAATCATTTATTGCATCATTTATTTCTCCTTATCTTCCTTCCCATTAACTCTCTAAAACCTTGATCTGTCATTCCTTGGTGGTTGTTGGGTGTTTTGTGGTATTTTTCAAGCCTTCATATTCAAGAGTAATATATTCTATTTCACTTCCTCTATTTCAATTCTTTTCTTTTCCATTTTCCTATTTATTAATATTATTTTATCTTACTCTTTTATATTTTATTCTTGAAGGAGACAAAGTAGTTTAGAGAATAAGTTGCTATATCCCTTATTTTATCTTTTCTAAGGAGCTTAGAATTTTTGGTAACTAAACTAACATTTAGAAATAGAATTTTTAGCTAAGTGTATTATATGTTATTTTATACATGACTAGCTTTATTTTAATTAAAGGCATGGAGTAATATATTTAAAAATCTTTTATGACATGTGTATATTTCTATACTATGTGTATAACATGAAAATTTAATGGGATGATGATATGTGTAATTTTCACATGATCTTATGCCTGCTAGAAATGTGGTGAATATTTATTAGATTCCTGATGAATTTTTAGTAGAGTCATGCTGAATTTTTAGTGTAGTTGTGATGAACATGCCTAGATCCGAGTGGTTTAGCTCTCATCCTTGTTATTTTATATGTGTTTTTTTTTGTTTTAAATTTATCTAAGGTTTCCATTGTATGTGTAATAGGGTATAGAAGCTATGTTATGAATTTTGGATCATTTAAAGTTGAAATGAAAATTTTAAGTTTTGGACATATTCTACCATGGGTATATTGGGCATTATATATATTTTTTTTAAAGTTTTAATTGTACCGTTGTCTTTATTGGGAATTTTACATAAAAATTAGTATATGATATATTAGGGTTTGATGTTGTTAAGAGTAAGTTATGAACTTTATAAGTTTAGGGTAATTTTATGTGAATAAGAGCATTTTGCCAATTACATGTAAGTTTTGAAAATTTTGAGACCTAAGTGAATATTATGTTAAAAAAATAAGTTAAAATGGATAAGTTTGGCACTTGGGTCACATTTGATGAGTAGACCTAGATACCTTAATTAAAATAACTAATTAAGCAAGAAAAAGAAAGAAAGAAATATACACTTTGGGTACATTGAGTGATCTTAATATTTTATACTTGATGTCCATATTTATATTTCATCCTAAGAAAATAATTATTTAAGTATATTACTTTTAGCATGAAATATACCTCTCTTAATATTAAGGTAAATTAGTTTACTTTAAAGATATTGTAGTCATTTTATATGCTTTTAGACTAGCTATTTAATTTGGCCTTATAAGTGAACCCTTGGTTGATTCAAATATTAGATATTGATCATTGTCTTGAATAACTAGAGTTAGCATACGTTGAGATCTAATTTTATTGGGTCATTCATAGGACGAGGCTTGGGGTAGTTATATGTCCAAGTCAGGTTTTGTATCTACTTGGTACCATTCTGGTATTTTCTCTTATGTGATCCCGGGTGCCTTACGAGGTATGGGAGGCCCTCTTCTATTCTATAGGTATCTCAATATATTTCGACCCTATAGTTGATATACATACTTAAGTGATTAAGTGTTCTGTTATTTGGTGGTCTAGTTACTTTTTAAGGTAGGTTAGCTAAGGCTAGTATTGTTTGCATACTAGATTAGTTTTATGGTTTCTTTGAGTATCGATCCTTAAGTTATTATAATATATTGGTTGTGATCACGATAATTAAATATAATAATCAATGAATCTCATATATCCATACATTCGTATTACATTATTTTATTTTTGATGGTCGAGTTTTTTTTTTCTTTTCAATTGACATATATACATATATAAGCATGCTATCATCTTGTTATTACATGTTTTATTACTTTCTTCATATGGGTCTCGTGCATAATGTTATCTCTTTAGGATAGTTGTGTTACCCAATACAAGATGTATGTTGATACTATACATTTATAGATATTGTGTAGCAGGTATTTGATAATGATCATGCTAACTTTGAGGAGGTTAGGACGTAAAATTATATCTATCCAAGTTCGCATATGTTATGTGCCCTAAATTTTTTATATCCCATTCAGACTCTTCATCTCTTTTGTCCTTCTTATCTCTTTTTATGTATTATATTATCTGGAGCATGTACTCCATACTTTATTCTTACGCTTAATTTATTAAAGCCTTATGCTATTTCTATCTATTTTTGTAAGTTTTTATTTATTTATCATAACATTTTAGCCTTACACTTAATATGGAAAAGGGATAGACTAGACTCATGTTAAGTGTAGCAATAACACTCGATATATTATATTAATGCTTCCACTTAAAACTAAAAAAATTTAATAATAAATTTTAGGATGTTACAAGAGTAAACATTAGAGGGTAGATTGTACACTTTTTCTAATATTGATTGAAGTTAGGTAGAAACTTGTACGTAATAGGCTTATCAACTAATGAGACTGCTTATGTTAGCTTAGGCTTAAAGAGGGAGGATATTGAAGGCCTTCATGTTAACCATTTGTATGTGTGTGCAAGCTTTCATTTATTATTCAATTATTCATACTCAATAAAAATATTCATTTTTCTTCATATAAATCCTCATTCTTATGCTTACAATTTATTTTTATATTTCACTATCAAATGTGTTATTAATTAAAAGATTCAATCCCTCATGTTTTTTAATCTTGCCTTCTGCACTCAGCTAGCTAGGTGAGTGTGATATCCCAATAAAGAGAGTGTGTCATCCAAGTGGGTTAGTCCACTGCTTTAGGGGATCATCCTCTTTAGGTAGATGGACTTATGCTGTTGTGCCTTTTTATCTTTTTTTTTTTTTTTTACTTTTAAATGGGTAATCTGGGGTGTTAGTTTTGGCTCTCATATTCACATTAGAAAATGAGGAAAGACTAGCTTGAATAGAAAGCGTTTTGTTTTTTTTCTTCTTTTGCTAGGAGCGGCTTCAAGTTTAAATGGCATTTCATGTGCCCACTTATTTATACTATTGTAAGTACTACGGCTCCTTGAATGCCAATATCAGGGCTAAATAAGAGAGATGTTGGCTTTTAAGATGCTCCAAAAAACTTATACATGCACTAGAACTCAGACCCTGAGAAGTAAGGATACTTACGAGAACATGTCCCGTTTACTGGATCCCACTGCAGCCCTGCGTTACAGCGACACCTTCTCTGCCCACCAGTTACTGTATCCGGCAAACATGATGATTGGTTCAATATCCGGCAGTCTGAATTTGATGTACAAACTGGTTCATTAGGCAATGCCCATTGAATCTCAACAATTGATTTTGGCCACTTGCTCACTGGTAACGAAGTGTTGAGGTTCACGAAGCTTTGAAATGCTGTACAAGCACCACGTCTGATATCAATCTTGTACTCAGTTTTCGATCCCCCAGTGATATATGTACAACATGGTTTTGATCCGCATGTTGTGGCCGTGTCTGCATTTTCCTTGATGTAAGTATTGCATAGGCTGCTTGACGAACAGTCCATGGCTGAGACATTTACTATAGAACTCGAGCAGTTAAAGTTCAGCACCGTATTTCTGTTGGTGATATTAAAGGGTAGGCTATCATTGAGCCATATACCTCCAGACTGGAGGTCTGCTGTGGTACAGCCAGTTCGGTCGAAGCCTTTTGTCTGAATCGTGAAGAGTTGGGACTGTGGAGTGATGGATGTAATCATGTAAGATGATCTGTTGAGGGTGTCAAACCAAAGATTACCCTCAGTGCAGCGGACCCTGTATAATGGGTCTCCGCAGCTTGATGAGGTGCTTAGCGGGTAAGGAACCGGAGAGTGGCCACAATGTTCACAGAGTAGAGAAGCCACAACTGTTTCTGTCACATATAGCAACAGAGCTAGCAAAAGCTGGAAACGAGGATCTGCCATGTTCTACAGCCAGATGACTGAAACACTTTATAATGGAGAGCTGGTTAATGTTTTCTGCAAGTGCTAGCTGGTTTTATGCTCATCGGGAGACGAGAGTCTGATCATCAAGGCCTGAGCTTTGGGTCGTGGATTCTGGAAGTACTGGTTTATGTGATAACCAACTTTTCACGTTACTTTAATTTTAGTGGTTTCTCGAAGCTGCTGCCAAAAAGAGGTAACACTCGTCACTAAAACGAGAGATCCCACAAGAGCATGTGTAATGCCTCATATGCACAATCTCTATATTCATTGTTGAACAAATATTTGGGGGAGATTTATACTACCAGAGATGCCTTCATTCTTTCTAAAAAAAAAGGGAAAAAAATGGAGATGCTTCATTCTAACATATACGGTGCATGTCTGATTAAGGACGTCAATATTGCATGCCTGGTAGTCTGAAGTAGCAATAAGGCATATGGGTCTGAAAGTTTTTATTGAAATATAATATAATATGAAAGTGCTGATAATTTGGACCATCAGTGGGAAAACTCTTATTTGTCATGCCGCAATTTTATCTTATCTTATTATCGACTGTACGGATATATTGTCCAAGCATGAATTTTTCACGATGTAATAGCCAATTGAGGCCAATACGGTTTATCGAACATGGGGGGCAGGCAGGCACTGCAGGTAGCTACTGATCCGGAGTGCTTCTCATGTTGGTTCAAGATCCAAGGAGATTTTTCCTGTGCGCTTCTCGAATGATCAAATCAACGAATCTGAGTGCATCTAACAAGTGGAAATATTTTTAGTCTAATTGTCTCGACTTTCTCGTACTGCTGATTCCCACTTCCAGTGCAATTCTTGCACACAATGCAAGTTTCCATCAGAAACCGGTTACAGCACAAATTCGGGGATTTGTTGGGTAGACAAGGAATAGCTTTGATAGTGACGCTATAAACACTCCTCTTTGTGCTGCTATGCAGGACAGTCATGATGACACTTTGAGGCATGTACTTAGCATGTGCGAAGCACTGGAACTGGGAGCCAGATGCAGGAACTGTATGATACGATATAATCATATTGAAAGTTTTCTCAGCTGTTATTGTTCCATGTCAATTACGTGGTCCAAATTTTTTGGTATTTTCATCCAGTCCTTAAGGAACTTGTTTTTCTGGTACATTTCTGTTGGACTCTAAAATTGTGACAGAGATCTGGTCATTACTGTTTCCATGCATGTTAATTTGCTTTCGGGTGCGGGGTTATCATGCATGTTTGTACTTGCAGTTTTATTTGTACTTGAAGCATTTGACAGCCACACCCGTTGAAGATGACTGTTTTATATGTTAATTTTTTGAAAGTTTATGCATGCATATGAGCTGAAATAAAGTAAAAAGGGACGAACTTTTATTGATATGAATCGAAGAAAAGGACGCAGTTCACCAGAGTTAAGGTGAATAATATATGTACAAAACATCTGAGAGAAATTAGTCAAAACTAATCAACATAAAATTCCAAAGAATCAAGGAGGACCAAGTCAATCCTTCCCTTGATCATCTACTATATTGTTGGAAAGATAATGCTGGTCAATAGGGGCTAGTTTGGGTTGTTGTGCAACGGAAGTGAGCTGCAAAGCTTTCCGTGGTTATGGGCCAGGTAAGCAATTGAATGAGATTCTATACCGGGCTTCTCCAACACCTCCCACAAGCTGAGCATGGGGGATGCCGAGCATGGAACGAAAATGCCCATAGTGATTACTAGGGAGTGACTTGGTGAGAACTTTTGCAACTTAATTATTATTAGGCACATGAAAAACATAATAAGCCCATCAAGCACTTGATCACAGATGAAATGACCGTCCAACTCAATATGCATTGTATGCTTATGAAAAAGGGGGTTCAAGCACTATGGATGGTTACATGATTGTCACACTTGACAGGAATTGGTGTGATGTTAGTAATGGAAAGCTCATGTAAATGGCGAATGAGCCATCCAAGAAACAGGAGAACCACCTAGGATAATGAAATATCCACCATCTGATCTCCTGGTGAAGAGAAAAGAAGCCTAATCAGAATTGTAGAAAGCATGCAATGATGTGTTTAGAGAGTTGTTTAAAAGAAGACCTTGATGTGATTTTTCTTTGAGATAGTAGTGAATGTGCACAATTACCTCATAACAAGGAAGTTTTGGTGTGTTGTTGAACTGGCTAATGTACTAGATTACAAATGTAGTACCCCCAAACTTTTCTAACCCAAATACCTAAGTTATTAGACTCTTAATCCCTTCTCTAACCCTTAAAACTTGTGTTGATACTTTATCCACATTTCTCAAACCCTTACATTTACGTTTCTACCATTCAAACCCTATTTTTTAATTTAATCGATCAGCAGTTGACTAGGCTTTACCTTTGGTCGATCGACCGGCAAAGTCCAAAACCCTATCATCTAGGACATCTAATAGACAACTACCAGCCTCTTCTAGTTGACCGAAGTCGAACAACTTCACCATTCTTGATTTTCTTAATTCTTTTACCTCAAATCAATTTTTATGCTCAATAATTTTATATATTTGGTTCCTATATTAATTCCTCACTTTTCCCTAATTTTTTGGTAAATTTTGAAAATTATTTGATTATTTTTTCCATTTTAACCATTTATTGGATATTCTACCGTATTTAAGTCATTTTAAATCATTATTGACTTTCTTAGATATGTGAGTTTCAAAATTCAAACCCTCTTATACCTCATGATCAGATCTTATCATTTACTTGCTCATTTAATAAAAAATCTAGCCATAATCATCTTCATCGCCATCCACTAACTCTCTTATACTCTCTCACCTATACTTATCACTCACATCACTCCTCTTACTTGTAAGCGACCCTTCCATTTGATTTATCCCTATTTCTCCTACCCATTTTCAAAATCCATAAAGGACTTATACCCTTTGGTTGATCATTTCCACACTCATCCAAATTTCCTACAATTATGTTTTGTTCTCTCCTATTTGCTTCTTCTTCTTGCTCTTGGGTTGTGGTGGTCTTTGGCTTCTTTCCCCTGCACCAACTACCTCCCCTCCTTTTCTTCTCCCTTCTTTTTCATTCCTTACTTTTAAAACTCTAAGTTTTAGTTCAGATCTTATCATTTCCTTGCTCATTTAATAAAAAATCTAGCCATAATCATCTTCATTGCCATCCACTAACTCTCTTATACTCTCTCACCTATACTAATCACTCACATCACTCCTCTTACTTGTAAGCGACCCTTCCATTTGATTTATCCCTATTTCTCCTACCCATTTTCAAAAGCCATAAAGGACTTATACCCTTTGGTTGATCATTTCCACACTCATCCAAATTTCCTACAATTATGTTTTGTTCTCTCCTATTTGCTTCTTCTTCTTGCTCTTGGGTTGTGGTGGTCTTTGGCTTCTTTCCCCTGCACCAACTACCTCCCCTCCTTTTCTTCTCCCTTCATTTTCATTCCTTACTTTTAAAACTCTAAGTTTTAGTTCATTAGAGCTTGTTAACAAGAAAAAAATGGATTGAAATTATGGGTTGTGAAGTATTCTTGACCTTTGTTCCTTAAGCCATTTTTGAAACATAGAGTGTTTATTCTATTCTCTTTAATTTTTCTCTTTTATTTTAACTCTTTCTATAATTTTTTTTATATCTGATTCTTGTAGTTTTGTTTTCGGTAATCAAAGAGTGAAAGAAGGTGTTGAAGAGTAATTTGTGCTTAGTGACTGAAGTAGCTTTTGGTAAGGATACATGTCTCTTGTTTAGGGCAATTTTTGTTTTGTGTTAATTTTTTGAATTTTCAAGTTATCATGTTTTATGTTAGAAATCATGTTAAACTTTTATTTTAAATTCATGTTCATATATTAATTGGTAAACTCATGATTTTATGAGTTTTTTTTTTAAGTTGCTAAATTAAATGCCTTGCTAGGTTTTGTCATAAAATCTCAAGCATAATGGTGTATTATGTTATATTAAAATACCCTTGGATGAATAAAATTGATTATGTTTAATTATTATAATTAGTGTAGTATGTTGGAGTTGCATGATTTGTGGTTTTGGGCTCTTGATGACTTTGGTCATAGGGTCATTTTAATCTTTGTGGGTTATTTTAATTGAAGTTAATGATATTTTTGAGTTGATAATAATGTGAGGGTGGTTGTTTATAATTGTAGGAACATTTTGAGGTTTATAGAATTTTATGGATATTAGGTTTGTCTCAGCCTTAAGGGTAAAGTTTGCCTCTTTATAAGTTTTGTAGAAAATAAGCGGGTCATTATATTCCTTGAGGTCTTTAAAATAAATTTAATATTTAATGTACCAGGATTTGGATGAATATGACCTAATTTATGAAAATAATAAATTTGGAGATATTTAGGTCAACTAAGGGCATTTTGGTCCTTTGGGTTAAATTTAGGATTTTGGTGTTGTATAAGTATTATATGGGCTAAAATATGATAACTATGATACGTTAAGTGTTTTCATAATTTATAAATAACATAAGGTATGGTTTTATGAAAAATGGTTTAAATAGAAAATACTAACCAAAATAGTAGCATCGATATTTTATGTGCAAAATATTGGTCTCAAGTTATAATTTTTAGATATAGTGTTTTTAATAATATTTTAGGTTATTTTATTAAATTTATTAAATTGAAGAGCTTTATAGATGGAGTTAACAAGTACTTGTAAATTAGGGTTTTATAAGGGTGTTATGATCTTTTCCCTGGTGAAATGTTCTGTTTTGTGCTTAATGTGTACTCTTATACCTTATCCTCTCTTATTGTGACCATAACATGTACAATGTAGCATAATTATAATACATTCTACATGTTTCAAATATTATCAATTATTGGTTTGTATTTGATAGCATCAGTACCTTATATAAATAAGATAAGAAATAATCCATATAGTAAGACTTTGATAATTAAAGTGGAAAAACAGGTGAGTCAAGACCAAGTTATACCATTCCATTCCGCAGAATAAAAATAGTGATCAGGTGTGTTATGCCCCAAAAGTTGTAGTAATCCATTTTATTAAACGAGAATAGTGGGGTTTTTAAATTTAATGTAACTAAGTAATTGAAATGTATGATTACCTAATAAAGAAACCCTAATCTAGCTCCTCCCTTAGATTGTCTCACATATTGAATAATTTGTATGTTAGCTTCCTTCCATTTCCTTTACGTGTTGCATTCCTCGCGATATATATTTGTTAGCTTACTCAATATGCAAGTATTAACCATCTTTTTCATAGATGTTGATCACTTTTAAGAGCATATGGCCCAGTTGTTGACCTATAGATATTTGATGATTGTCTTGATAACTTTTCTAATTTCAATGCACTTCTTAGGGATAAGTGATTACATATATTGGATTACATATAAAGTCTTAGTTATGTGGTAGCCAGAGTTTTTTTTCCACATAACTCATGGACTCTTAGATCAATGGTTTTTTTTTATTGTACTTTGATTTGTATTGAACTCGGGGATTATCTCCAAAACTTTTATACATGCTTATAAAATTCATCCTATTCTCTTATTATCTCGTTTAAACTTATTAACGTTTTTTCCTTATACTTAATATGAGAATGGTACAGAAATTGTAATTGTATTAAGTAAGCCAGTAACACTTACTTATTTTATGTTTAGCTTCCACAAAAATAAATAAATAATTTAGTAGTTAATTTTAGGGTGTTGTAATGAAAGAAATATTAGTGTGTGTTGGTCAAGTAATTAAGCCACCCCACCAAACCCCTGAATTGTGTAGGATTAGCTAGAGGTGCATGCATATTAAGGATCAACTTCTGTTAAGTGTTAAGAGGACTTGCAATATGCTTGGTTATTGCTAGGGAATATTCATCTAGAAGGTTGGCCATAAATTTTCATTAAGAAATGACAAGACCATTGAAATAAGGAAGGAACTCTATACCAAGAAAGTAATTATTTTGTCCCAAGTTCTTCATCTTGAATTGGTGGTCCAAGTATTGTTTGAGTTATTGAATTTCATTCGTATTAGCATCTGTGACTAAAATTTCATCCACATATATGAACACAATGGTGGGGCATCCATCTTCATTCTTAATGAAGAGGGAATAACCATTTTTTGATCTAGAAAATCCATGGGAATTGAGTGAAGAGGATATATTCTCATATCATTCTTGATAAGCTTGTTTTAAACCGTAAAGAGATTTCTTAAGCCTACATACCAATGAAGGTGGTGCGTTGAGACCTAGAGGATATCCTCCAAATCTCCAATTATTACCTCTCCCTCGTACTATCCTTTATGTGGTTTGGAAAAGTGTTTTTCAAAATCCAACGAGTTAGGCAATCTTGTTGTTGTCTAATTTTGTTAATCGGATTTTATCTATATAAAGACACCATTATTTTAAATATAGTCTTATTATCATTAATATGATATAATTTTATATTTGATCTAATTAGAATATATAAATTTTAAAAATAAGTTGAGAAGAATATAATGTTAATCATTTGTAGGCTTCACTATTAGATCAATTATTTATTATATATGACTATTATATAATTGTATAAAAAAATAGTAAAAGTTGTAGTTTAGGCATTAGATAGTTGGCATCTTATGTCCAACTACTATATCATTCGGTAAATTAAAATATAATAAGTGTATATTGATATTTTTGTATATATTCTTTAATAATTAATTATTTATTTGAAGATATTTTTTTTAATAAATTGTGATAAAAATAATAACATTAAAAGAAAACAAAAACAACAAAAAAATAGGTCTAAGGGTATTTTTGAGGGGTGCTACAAGCATCCATTGTTATTGAAATAGATGGAAGTATAGAGTTGTTAGGTGAGCTTCCTTATCAAGATAATATTATATTTAAATTCTATAACATAAAGAATGTCATAGAGAATTAAATGTGTTCAATACATTGAACAACGACAATAATTCCATTAGGGAGAGGGATCTAAATAGGTCTAAGGGTATTTTTTAGGTTAAGAAATAAATTTTTGTTCCTAATTATGTGGTCTATGGCTTTGGTATTTAGTATCCACATATGACTACTAGACATGAATACTTGAAATGAAGCTTTAGATGTAATGGCATCTTGAGGAGTTAGTTTATTACCTACGAAGGAAGCAATCCTAGAGGAGTTAGGAAGTTGAGTTTTGAGTTGCATGGGTTGGTTAGGAGTTTCTTTCTCAGATTGTCTATGTTGGTACAATATAAACATTAAATGTCCATATTACTCAATATTCAAAGTGTTATTTCCCTGACTTTGGCTGATTGAAGCATCGTCAACCGGGACTGCTGCCATGAATCTTTTATTTTTTATGAATTTAAATTCAGTAGGGAAACTACCTAACCTATAACATTTGTCATTGGTGTGTTCTAGCTTCTTACTATTATTTCATATTATTTTCTTATCATCCTCGAGGACTGTTGAAAATCGGTTCTCCTAGATATGATGTTGAAAGAAAGTGCATCAGTTGTGGATGAAGAGCTTATTTCACGTTGCCTTTATTCATTGATGACCATAGAATATGCTATCCCGACACTTGGCAGCCGGTTGACCATCAAACAGGCAATTAAATAGCGGTCGGGGTCGCGTTTGCGGTCGCGTTTGAGGTCGCGGTCGCGGTATCAGAGCGTCGCGAACGATAAATTATACGTCGCAGTCGTCGCGGTGTGAATTTTTATTTTTATTTCACCATCAACACTAATTATCATTTATTGATCATTTGAATATAAATATTCAATAAACTGGTATTTTATATCATATAAGAAGTATTAGAGTGAGTCATTATATGCTAAATTTTTCTAATAACCCTAAATTTACCTTAGAATGAAAAAATGCATGTTATTTAATAGTAAATGTGAAGATAATAAATAGTAATACTTTATTATAATTTAATAGTAACTTGATTTAAGATATATATAGTAAATAAATAAATAAAAATTATCATGCATACTTTTTTCAGTAGAATTCAGAATTCTCAGTAAATGGCCGATAAATCGGCGATTTATCCGGATTTATCGGTGATATTTTCCGATTTATCGGGATTTATCGGCAATAACGATTTATCGGCCGATTTAGCGGCGATTTATCGGCCGATAAATGTGAAATTTTAAAACCATAGCGTATCGGTAATTTCGCGTCGCGGCTGACCCAAAAACCGCTAAATAGCGGCCGCTACGCTATAGCGGGACCACTATTTAATTGAATGCCATCAAACTACTCCCTCTGACTATGAAGGAGTCATTTAACCCCATTAGAAATTGAATTAGCTTTTGATCTTCACTGTGCTTCACAAAGATGTTTGTTGCATCATAAATACAAGTTGGAAGTGAAGTAAGGAAAGACGGCAAAAATGTCAGTCCCTTGCGACGTAGATGAAGTTTCCTTTTGGATTTGATACAATTAAACTCCATTAGACGTTCCGAACCTCTCCTCCAATTCAACCCAAATTTCATGTGCAATAAATCACCCTCTATGCAATTTCCCTACTTAACGAATTAAGAATCCAACTAGTCAGCATGGAGTTGCACTTTACCCATTGTCCAAGAGAAGAAGAGGTGGACTTGGGTTCATTCAAAGTGACATTGATGAGATCTACTTTGTTTCTGGCACCTGGAGCTTTCATCATGGCACACTTCCATGCATGATTACCCGTGTTGTCAAAGTTCTTTGAAAGCAAAACAACTCCAAGATTGTCTGAAGTATGCAAATACAAAGGATTGGACGGATCAGTGGAGAAATCTGCAGTAAAGGTGGTTTGGGTTTGGTCTGTCACTGAGGATCCATGCAACTTTGATATTGAAGAGGTTATGGGAAAGATTTGAGAGATTTCAAATTTAAAAGAGAAATATGAAGCTCTGATACCATGTGGATTCTATTTGACTAATGGATGAATTGATGCAAGCATATGAGTTGATATATAGTAAAAAGGGACGATGATCTTTTTTGAAATTAATCGGAGAAAAAAAATAGCTCAGCAGAGTCGAGGTGAATAATTTATGTGCAAAACGCTTGAGAGAAATTAGTCAAAACTAATCAGCATTAAATTCCAAAGAATTCCAGAGAATTAAGGAGGACCAAGCTAATCCATCCCTTGATGGTCTCATATATTGTTGGAAAGATAACGCTGGCCAATAGGGGGTAGTTTCGGTTGTTGTGCAGTGGAAGTGAGCTGCAGTGGTTTTCGTGGTTATGGGCCAGGTGAGCTGCTGAATGTGACTCGATACTAGGCTTCTCCAACAACGGGGAGCTCTCGTGCTGATACCACCTGTGCTAGGAATAATTTAAACTATGGACTAATAATGATTTCTACGACTTGATTGTTGCTGTGAACCTGAGAATATAAACAATCCTCGACCTATTGTAGCACCGTGTTTATTATTTATAAAGGAAAGCAAATACCAGGAAGTTACGAGTGGAGCATCTCAGACACAGTTTAGGTGAAAAGGAATTCACTTTCTGATTACTGCTTTTACATTATTTATTCTGTTCATACATGTTCCGCTCATAAATTATGCTATTTCCATCCAATTATTCGCAATTGTTCAGCAACGAAATCAACTCATTGTCTTTTGCATTGACTAATTGATTGCCAAATCATAGAATTTCTAGATCTGCCTCGAGATGGGCATCAGTTCTGATTGTACACGTAACTTTTTCAATGTTAAATGCGGTCCATCTATGATTATTGAACATAAGTGTGTCGTGAAAGGATTAACACATGCACAGATACGGCCTCGCCCCTGCTTTCTCCTTTAGAAGTACAATTAAATGGATCGTAGAGCTTTTATTTCTTATTGGAAATGATACTGATAATGTATTCAATTTCCTCTGAAACTTCTTTCATTGAAGGCCTGTTATGCCGCTTCACATCCAAACATGCCATTGCCAAAGCGCCAAACATCATCATAGTTTCGATCTCCAATTTGCTGGCGTGCTCTTTCAGCGCGAAATCAACAGCATCCATCAGTCTCTCTTTATTTGCCAACTTCTTCATGTAAGCTACTAAGTTGACATCTTCAATCTCCCTGTTAATGTCCACAACATTTTTGGCAGTAAGTAACTCTAATAGAACTACACCAAAGCTGTACACATCACTCTTATCTGTCAAGTGGAAGTTTTTGTGATATTCAGGGTCGAGGTAACCTAATGTTCCTTGAACACAGGTTGAAATATGAGTTGCATCAGTGTCTGCTAGCCTCGAAATTCCAAAGTCAGAAACTTTAGCATCTTCGTTTTCATCTAACAAAATATTGGTCGACTTTATGTCACGATGGATTATTGGCGGGACGGCAGAAAAATGGAGATATTCGAGGCCTTCTGCTGTCTGGCAGGCGATACTCAATCTACGCTTCCAACTTAGTGTTCCACATACTCCGGAATAATGCCCATGCAGATGACCGTAGAGTGTCCCATTAGGAATATATTCGTATACTAGTACAGGATCCTTCATCTCAACACAACAACCAAGGAGTCGAACCAGACTCCGATGGTTCACCTGACTCAAAATCTGAACTTCATGCAGAACTTGGTCTATGCCTTTGGTATTTCCAAGCTTGGCACGTTTGACTGCAGTCACGGTTCCATCTTCAAGTACCCCCTTGAAGACTTCTCCAAAGCCACCACATCCTAAGAGATTGTCTTCACAAAAGTTGTTTGTTGCTCTTTTAATTTCTTTCTCTGAGAAGAGTTTGGTTGATCTCCCGCTGTTGTTAGAATTCAAGATTTCTTGTCGTTCCTTGGCTAGTAATTGGCGGGTTTTTCTTTTAATCCGCTGACGCTGTTTGTAGACCAGAAACACCAATAAGAGGAGTAGTAGGATAGCAGCCACTGCATATATGAAACCTGAACATTGTATAGAAGCTGACATAAGAAACTTCTTGATTCTGAAAACATAAGTATGGTATCAGTTCCCAAAAACAGAAAAAAAAAAAAAAAAAAAAACTTGGGCTTGTTGCTTTGCAGAATCCTGGACATGTTTATGGGGAGCATGAAAAGAAGCTGTGCAAAAGTTTCAATAGTTTCTGTCATCTCCTCTTTGATAGTCCGGTTTCCATTTCTCTCGTTTCTCTCCCTTTTTTTTTTCTCTTATTTTTGGGGGCACGGTGCATGTTCCTTGAGAGGGATTGTTGAAAACATAGACCCTATATGGTATGAAATCAACTGAAAATGGAAATGAAATCAGGAATCCATTTCTAATTCTATAAATTTAGAATTCCATTTCCATTACTTGGAATTCAATGGAAAAGATAGAGTCAATGAAAATCGTATTTGCTTTTATATGTCAAACAAGAGAATTCTAAAAAAGTGGAAATACAATTCCGTTTCCATAATTTTTGTCCATTACACAGGTAGTCATAGGATTCACGAAGCATTACATACCTGTGATGATTTGCCTTCTCAATCTCTTACTCCGGCATTGT